>JAHQIW010003855.1:0-62871 GCA_019055375.1 Parelaphostrongylus tenuis
CAATTCTGCGCGACTGACGAGACTGTAATGTCGAAACACGTGTATCGGGCTGCACAAGAGCCCATTAACAGACCTCATGACATGTTTGCTCAGATAACATCAATGAGGTATATTGAAATTTAAGCATGGTCTTAATAAAACAGTCGAAATAAAGGATTTATCAAATGTTATGAAGAAAACTTTTGTCCGGCGAGAAACGGCTTCACACAATCGTATACTCAGGTCCATATAGAACGCTTCGACTTCGTCTTCGTCATAGCTTGATGTTGGTGCGTAAGCAGCGAAGATTGTTAAAGCCGGCATAGAACCACGTCGTTTCAACCGTAATCGTTCAATACGGGTTGTTAGTTGTTCGAACGAATCAATGTTCACGGTCAAATTCGATTCGACCAGGACGCCAACGCCGCCGATACCTCTGCGATCGCATGAACCAAGGGACCGTTCTTCTCCGGTGTCATAGACAGCGTGAAAAGAATGGCGCCTTCTCGTCTCAGCCACGCCAATGACGTCGTACCTTATTCTTCTTGCTTGATTCAATAGATCTTCTACAGCGGATTCGTGAGCAAGGGTTTTTGCGTTGTAGGTACAGATCGTCATTTTAGTCCGCTTCGATCTTGGCAGCCTAGTTCGGCTCTGAGATTTTAGCAGCCTCTCCGTACTCGTCCCACCTGGCGCTGCCGTACCAGGGGCTCTTTCGGGGTCAGGGGAGTGAGGTTTATATTTGTTACTGTTTTTGGCAATTTGATACACAACGTATAGCATGCCAGGCTCCAAACGTAGGTGCTGGGTACTCACAAGTAGCTTGCCAGTCTCTCTTGGAGGAGCAGGAGGAGCTCTATTTGTTGGAAGTGACTCCTAACCGCCACCCTAGTAATTCCCAGCCGCTTGATTGCAGGATTTTATCCGACTTAACTCGTAGAAATAGAGTTTTTGTCAGTTCGGCGCTGCAGAAGCAAGGAGCTCATCTCCTGAGTCCACCTGCGTCCCTGGAAGCACACGGTCACTTTTGGTTCGCGTTTTATTCCCCTATCCACCACCTGAGGACGTGCCACGTGCCCCTCGCGACTAACCGGAGGGATCCCTTAAAGAGGAAGGTCCGTGGATATGTATATATATATATATATATATAATATATATATATATATATATATATATTGCTGTTTTTGGGTCGGGTGGTGGTTGATCAACTGTCTCATCGACTTCTCTAACAGCACCACGTCTGATAAATACTGCAACAATTCGTACATAGATAAAAAATTGCTAATTCAGTCACTAATGCGCACTGATTTGATAACGTAAAGTGGACTAGACTGGAAATACTCTGCTGTAAGCAACGAAGGAACAATATTGTTCGCAGAGAGAGACCAAGGTTGTTCCCGCATTCTGCGGAGAACAAAATCTAAACAGCTTGAGGCATGGGTATCTAAGATGATGTCACTCCTATGTTTATTGTTATACTCTCACCTGTAATCTGTGCGAGGTTTATGACTTCCTGTTTTGAATTTAACTCCCGCAAAATTACAGCCTTCGTTACTAACTCCATTGGGACTGTAGCAGAGACAGTTTAGTGGTAATAATAAATTGTTAAAGCTGTCTAGGCCACGCGGGAGCCTTAGTAGCTGCTTCTGTGTTGAACTCCTTATCTTGGACTATTGTTTATCTGTATAATAACACTGCAACGATAGCAATCGGTTATATAGGGAGCTTATAATTAGCGTAGGCAGCAGAAGAGAAGGCTGAAAAGCTAGTCGAAAAAGAAGCAAATCGAAGTGGAAGTCTAGAATTAACCTTTGACCATTTATATATCCTTTGACCATTTATATACAATTCACCAAAAGGCTGGTTCAAGGTTAGAGGTAAACAAAGGCAAAGCTGGGGTTGGAGACTTCACGATAATAATAGAGAGCATCCGTTCAAGATTACATCACGAGAAAAAGTCAAATATCAAAGTAAGCTCTAATTCAAAAGTAGAAAGAAAGAATATTTATGTCACGCTACTCACGAGCTTGTTCGAGCACTTACTGTAAATATGATTCAAAGTGTATCGAAAGTTCAGCCGCCTTTCGATGCATATACATAGACTTACGAAAATAGAATACGCCGAATAAGTGTAGCATTATAAATCTCTGATTTACACTTGAGAAAGGGTAGAAAACATTCAATATATCATGGAGAATATTGTCTACATCTCGCGGCCTAAGAAGCAGGGGGTGGAGATTAGTGATAGCCATGATTCATTGAGAGAGGACTTGCACTAAGATTCTAATGTGACTATAGTGATATGCTGAAATGGCAGTCTGCTGGTTACGGTGCATTACTAGGCGGCGAAGTCCTTAGGCGCTATGTCTACCTCCTGATTTTTTTAACCGGCAAATGCTCCCATTGGGTGAGTATATGATATATGGCAGGGACGGGCCGCATAGCCCAGTACGCGAGGCGTACACAATAGAAATTGTCGGTGGGGAAGTAGCCAGAACTATTGCGTTCGCCCCGCCGCCACGAGTAATGCACCGCCATTAGAGAACAAGCTATCACAGTAACAATGCCCTTGACGGTGAGTGAACGAGTTCAAGTGAAAAAGGACGGCTGCAATTTCATGGCCGGTATAGGCAGAGTTGAGAAGGATGATATGTGCAATAGGTTACAGGTTCGGCCACATGGAGAGATACAAGATAAAAGGACGATAAGGAAAAAATGACAAAGAATGGAGGACCATAGAACTCAATAGCTAGATGTTTGCTCAAGCTCATTATCTCGGTATTCGTAGCGCAGGTGAAGGCGTAGACCATTGGCTTATCTTTTCGGGTAGTCAACTTCTTCGGTTCGATAGCGTTAGTATGGAGCACCTGCCTGACGTCTAATTCAAGAGGGACCAAGAGTTCGACTGGTCTTCGAATGAGGTGAGATAAGTGCTTTCACAAGCTAATTGATTTTTCCCATTTTCAAAAAGATAACGCGGTTGTACGGGATCAATGAATAGTATTATGCTGTCTTCTTCCGGGGTATATTGGGAACTCCTCTTCTTTGGAAGTCCCTCAGGTGTTTTTCGCTAGGCGAGGCTAAGTATTGAGAGCTCCAGATTTTCCAGAATTTTTTTGTGAGAGCACAAAATGATCGTAAGACTTCTATAGCCTGCTGTTTTGTTTTTAATAGAGATTGCGAGCCTGATGGCAAAAAGGAAGGGTCATTTATTTTGTCAGCATTATTATCACTTGATTATAGGACTGTAAATTTGTTTTGGAGAAAGTCAATAGGTCTCAATACTTCCTCTTGTAGCGAATGCGAGTTTATGTACAAGAGGGATCATGCATTGAAGAGAGACTCGATTTCTATTATAACTCTCAACAAATTTTCCATCGACAGTCTTGTCGATCCCAGTAAGTTATAGAGAGAATGTTTTACCTGCTTTATTAATCTCTCATAGAAACTTCTCTGCCATTAGGCAAATGGTGTCATATGCTGCTACTTTACTTCAGGTTGGAAATTACTTTCTCCAATTCTGGATGGTTCTGGATAGATTGTAGGAGCTCATTGAGGATTGTTTCTGCTAACATGAACGTGGGAGCGTCATCGCTTGTGATCGAAGTAGGTGTTCCTCTTTTGGAGAAGAAACCAAGCCACAACAAAAGGAATGCAGTCGATGTTAAATCAGAAACGATATCAAGGTGTACAAGTCTGGTTACCGTACATGTTATTACGGCTCTATGGCATTTACCCTTCAAAAGACATTGTTGAGTGATTGTTAGTGGGCCGAGGTAATCGAGGCCGACATGTTCCAAGGGCCGTGACTGGAGTACTCTTTGGTACGGAAAGTCACCCTGTTCAGGATATTTATGCAACAAGTTAACCATAACGTTGACAGCGAATACAGAGGCGGAAAATTCGTGTTACTTCTGCTCGTAACTTTGGAATTCAAAGTTTCTCTCGTAAGATTGACAATTTATGACTTATTCCTGGGTGAACTCTACCATGATAATCTCGAATAAAGAATCAGGCTAGCTAGAAATTTTGTACTACTAGTAAGCCTTCCTTATCGGATTTAACATTCAGATGAGCCATGGACAGAAGTATAGACTTTTTAATTGTCAGCAGCTGGTGTTGCTTGACAAGTATCTATCCAGCTATAGTAATCTCTTCGCCCGAAATATTAGGATTGAGATTCACCTTCACAGGATGGAGTATTGGATGTACCGTACAGCTAACGCAACTATCCTTTTGGAACTACGTAGTGCGTACTTCTGCAGTGAATAAAGATATCTTTGTTGTTTGCTTCATTCAAGGAATTGTGATTGGCAAGGATTCATCTTCCTGTTGGAGTCATTCAACGATTGTTAAGTTGCTCTGATTATTATGAAAATCTGAGGAATCTTCTGCAGCTTTTTTATCGTATTCGAAAATATTAGAAGAAACTTGCATTTTTGCGTAAATTCTCTAATGAGGGGGGGGAACCATTCCACCAAAAATGGTCAAGGAAATCCCACTGCTTAAGACCACGGTTATACAGTTGGCTGAGTGGTGCTGCGATGAAATGTGGCCAAAGAATATACGATAACCGACATTATGATTGCGCTTAACGATTTCATCGATTTTGTTTAGTCTGCTAGATATCCTGATTCCAATACTTTTTAGTGGATTGCGTTTTACCTAGATGAATGCAATCTTTGAGTGAGAGAGAGAGAGAATACTTCTTGAATTTTGAATACTGTTCGAAGTTGACAATACGGCGTTGGTCAATCGAAGTGCTAAGGTTACGGCATGTAGTTCCATTTTTGATATAGTTCGAAAACTTTCACTGGAGGCAACTGGCTTTTGGCCATGAGGTGAGTTGAATCAAGGCACTGTTGTACCGGCTTTGTAAACTCCTGCATTTCTGTATAGATAATGATCTATTCTTTCTTTCGGGATTTGGGTAAAATATCATCCCAGTTGTGCTTGTCTTCTCATAGCTTACGTAGGAATACCTTTGCTTTGCGGAGTAAAGGCACTAAGAAGACCACTGGATTGTATACTGACGCTACTATGCTAGCTACAATTCGCTTAGTGATGAGTTGATGTGTCCTTGGTGGACATGATAACTGTAATTAATTGGAATTGGTATTCCATTGAATCCCTAGCGCTTTTGGAAATTCATCATCTGATTTGCCTTGGTAAGGCTTTGTTGTCATTAGAGCACTGTCGTTGCCGGAGAA
Source organism: Parelaphostrongylus tenuis (assembly GCA_019055375.1). NCBI lineage: Eukaryota > Metazoa > Nematoda > Chromadorea > Rhabditida > Metastrongylidae > Parelaphostrongylus > Parelaphostrongylus tenuis. The sequence continues at coordinate 5,190 of JAHQIW010003855.1, forward strand.
CTCTCAAAGATTCATATTTCTTGGATATTTGTTTCGTACGTGAGTAGACCTCTCATGCTTGCGCTGTGCTGTCGACCGTGAGAATAAGGTTGTCGACATGAAAATTTTCTTCCAATTGTGCTGCCAGTTCAGCGTTTTGCTTGCGCTGATCAAGATAATAGTGAGTCGCTCCGGCCAAAATAAATGGTGATTTACTCAGCCCGAAGGCTACTCTGGTGAATCGCACGGTTTTTATATTGTTGGACGATGATGATGACCTGGGAACATGTAACCAGAGGCAGCGTGTGGCATCACGGTCCTGCTCATGAAATTGGACTTGTAGAAACGCCTATTAAACATCTGATGTGATCGCGATTCCGCCTATCCATTATCTTTTGCCAACGATCTGAAAGCTTCCGGACCTGTTCGAAATCGCCTTTTCTTCGACAGTGAATCAGAAACCTTCTGACATGCCTCTTCAACTTGATCAAACGTCTTGAAACGGTGTCCACGCATGAAACGTTCCATTGAGCGGAAACGGATCATAATCGAACGGCTCAGCATGTATACTGTAGGGTGGGCACGGCAAGAGCTCGGCCCTTCCTCTTCCATTTCATCAAACTTTTCCTTCGCACTCTTTGCTGTGTGAGGTTCGGTATTGACCTGCTGAAACAATGCGCGCTTTGGACAAATTGATGTCAAGTACTTTTTCTTTCTTTTCTTATTAAATGGATATTCTTGTGCAAATATTTCTGAGATTTCTTTATGAATTCTCAAGGACCGATGCTGGGTGAAGCAAACATAAAATTCAAATTTTTCGCTAATGTAGTAGAACTTTTTTCCAACCTAGTCATAAAGACACTAGCTTGCAAGACACAATGTTCATCATTATTCTAGAAAACGTTCATTCTTTAGTCTAAATTCTTTTTATTTTGACTGCCTTTTGCAGTGGTATGATATCATAGTATACCCAATACGTGGAGTGCGGTGCAAAAACGTTTGCGTCAGACGGGCGAACTCGGATCTCACTCTTTCCGAGGCTTATGCTAACCGTTGCACTGCCGAGGCCTGTTTTGGACAGGACTCTTATTTACGGTTACGATATAACACGTTGTCTGCCAACAACCAACCGTCGACGGTCTGGCGGGGCAGCCGTTATGTGCATTGTACCCACTTGAGTTGACAGATATTGGATATCGATAATCAGTTATATTCATTCCTTAGTATAGTAAACGATGATCGACGGGCGATGTGTTCCTGACGATATCTTGTAATTTGTGAAAATGTGTTAGCTCGTCCTATTCTTTCCATCAATGCAAGTTATCCGTCACAGCGTATATACAAAGACGCAAAAAGCTTTGCTACCTTTGTATTGCGTTAATTTTAGCATTAATATTAATGCTGGTAATTATGATGAATTCCTGCCCAATTTTGACCAAGAATCTGTTTTGTTCACTTGTCTATTTTCAACTGTGCTCAAGTCATGTCTCGTAAAAATCAAAGTATCGCAGTAGTTGAGTTGCACAAGATGGGAATGAAAACCACTGACATTGTTAAAGTTGACTGATTACATACGAACAAGTATCTAAAGAGCCATAAAACGTTTTGACAAACTGAAAAAAATAGGAGTGTTGTCAGAAAGGTCGTTCAACCACCTTGTCTACTCCGGAAAACTTTCCAATGATCCAGTGGGTAGTAAACTAAAATTGGGAGCTTTTGATGCGCAAAATGGCTCGGACAGCTCGGGATCATCGAGTGGAGCGTCCGATACATTGTCAAAAAAAGCCAAAGTTTTCTAGCTACAAGATCTCTCATGTTTACTTTATGACGAAAGGATGAAAGAAAAACGAATTCCAAGGGCTCCGTGGATGATTCGTATGATAGCTGGTGCTTATTTGCCAGGGTGCTTTTTATGGATGGAAAGAAATTCACGGTCGAACCACTCCTCAATCGCCAAATTCGACGTCAACTTTTTTAGGAAGGGTCACTGGAAGTTCGCATTAGCATGAGCCATGGGTGATAGTTTTTTTGTGGCCTCTGTGATGGTCTGGGCAGGAATTTGCCGAATTTGCCACAGCTAAAAGCCGCCGTTGCTCTTCATCAACAGTAACGTCAACATGTGCTCTGCCGGCGGTCAGCAGTAACTTTCACGAAGCATACAGACGCTGTGGAGCACCAGCATTTAAGCACCGACAAATTACGCCTCTAGCAGAATTGGGATCCTGCGCATACGGCTCTCCGCACGACTGCCACCTGTCGAGAGCTGTTTCCAGAATTCTAAGGTAAAGATATTTGGCCTTCAAACTGGTTGGTTCTCAATATAGTGCGCTACTCCGTATGGCCCATAAGAATGAAAGGATAGAGCACTTGACGCTGATCAATCATTGAGGGAATGCGCAGTGCATTCGTCTTTTATTTTTAGCTTCGTTTGAGGTGACTAATGCATATCTCGCCTCACAATGACTTGCGGTGGCCTCCCGCTGTACTGAGTTAGTGCTGCTTCTTATACTCCCAGACAAGTGTGAGACCGGTCTGATACCAGTTTTACCGATCCAGGAGGGATGGATGGCTTCGTGAGCCATGGGCACAAGATCGAACTATTGACCTCTTGTGCGGCGCAGAGCACCTCTAGCCACTCCGCCACATGCGCTCCTGTGACTTCACGCCTGAGTATCGCGGCTACTCGGTTGTCGTCATGTGTAGTCGTGGAAAAGCAGATAAAGGACCAGGAAAAGGAGGAACGAAACATCATCGCATGGTGCTTATGGACAACACCCATGGCATCGCCAAGTCGGCGATCCGTCGTCTGGCTCGTCGTGGTGATGTGAAACGTATCTCCGGGCTGATCTTCGAGGAAACTCGTGGAGTGCTCATGATGTTCCTCGAGAACGTCATTCGTGACGCTGTCACATACTGCGAGGACACCTGAAGAAAGACCGTCACCGCTAAGGGCGTCTACGCTCTCGAACGCCAAGGACGTACTCTGTACGGTTTGGTAAACAAAACAGATCCGTGTGGTCCAAACAGGCGAAAAAAGGCTCAGCTACTCGCTTCACTATCGTAGAAGCGCTTGAAATGGCTTTCACACGCTTTTATGAAGAAAATGAGTTGGATAATTATCAGGACTATTGGAATCTGAGCGTGGTCCTAAGAAAACACACGAAACTAACGGTATAATACTTTATCAATATCGGCCAGGAGCATTCGAGTGAACAACACTGCCCATCTAGTAATTCCTCTCACTTAGCGGTACGTGTAAATAGTACATCAGCGCCAACTCTATATAAGGGATTCAGTTCTCCTCGAGAAGGATCGCCCTAAACGAAAGGCACTGCGCAACTGACGAGGCTGTCAGGGTAAAAAATGTGCAATCCACTGTATAAGTGCCCAAATAACCCACATGCATGGCTCAAAAAATAATAATCAGGCATATCTGAAAAATTATTAGAACTTTCTGCTCATCGTGTATTTTTATTTCAAACCAAAATAGTCCAGAATAGTCGATGTAGGGTAAAGTGGCTCACAGGTAATACGAAACTTCAAAAGTGCTCTTCAACTTCTCACTTTATCTTCGCGACTAACCGTGTGATGGCTATTCGATGAGGTACGAAGGTGGGGAATTCTAAGACGGACTGTCGACTGAACTCGGCAATGACCGAACAATCCATTAATTTTTTGAGCAGAATCTTTTTATTTAACAGCTTTTAGCTGTGGTATATTGCTATTATACGTCCAGTGATGTAAAGTGATGTACAAAACTTGCGCCAGGTGAGACTAAAGCCAGCACTTCGCCCTGACCGGGAGCGCATGCTCGAGCCGTTTCATTACCAACGCCTATTTCAGCACCAGCCTTTGTACGCTACTATGCATCTATCTGTCAACAACCAACTGTTAACGGTTTGGCGTGGGTAGTCGATATTGACACCGAATCCAGTCACGTTTACAGATACTCAGATGACCAACAGAGCTTTAAAACAACCGTTTTTAGCGGTGAAATGATGTTTGCGTGACCAGGTTCAGTGTCGAACTCGACTACCCCTGCCGGATCGTTGACGGCAGGTTGCTGACTGATAAGTATGTTGTAGAGTAGAAAGAGAGCCATCAGAATAAACGTCGGTAGTGCAACGGCTCCAGTATGCGCCTCCTGATGGGGTGAAATGTGGATTCAAGTCCCACTTAACGCAGAAGCTTTACGCACCACTCACTTCTTCAGTGGATACTATCTTATTGTACTAAATAATCAGTTTGTTAACAACCTCGTGTCAGCTCAAGAAGAGAATGAAAGGTGGAAATGTTAGGATTCTAAAAATGCTTAAAAGACTGAATGTTCTTTCTTCTTTGATCGCTGAACAAAGAATTGATCAGACAAACTTCTTACCAGGCTATAATAAATGCTACGCGGGGTCTTAGACAGAATCGATTGTATGGTGTTGTTATATGTTTGCGCAACAATCAACCATAGACTCTGGATAGACATCAATCACTCTAGACCGCACATCAGGTGATCTTTTTACTTCATCTAATGTGAAGCATCTTCGGCGCCGTTACTATTACTTGTAGAGATCAGCCGAAAATTAAGTGATAGTGATGAGGCGTGCAACTAACCCAGTACATGCGCATGCCACTCGAAATGGCATTGTTGACCTCTGAAGGGCTCAAAACATTCTCTCAAAACTATATTGGAATGATAATGCTTTCTAGGGTTAGAAGCGTGGTATCTTATAACCTCACTTCATAATCATGAGGAATATGCAATATTCCTTCGTTCTTTCGCCATGTCACTTAGTTACTTCGACAAATATTTCGCTGAGCTGCGAATGACCCACTTTATGCAAATAAGTTTTATGTAGTATACACGCATCGTGTGACTACGAGACCTTTCTACTCTCATGTTTGAATTAATTGTACTTATATTTTGAAGTAGTATGCGCATATAAATTGGGCCGAACTGCAATGATTGAATCAACATATCCAATGCAGAGAAAAGCTTTTTTTAGTGTGTTAAACATTTTATGTCTGAAAATATTCAGATCAGTACCGCAGGAGGATATCATGAAGCTTAGTATGACAATAATCTACGCTTACTTATCGATTTTCAAAGACGGTGATTGTGAATACAGGAGCGTCTGCCAAGCTTTGTTTTGCGCACTACTTCAGTACGGGAGTCGATAGTGTTGCACGCTACCGGGGGCGTAAAATTTAGCGTCCTCTCGCAACGCTCTCTCGGAAATCTAAATGGAAATGTTCTTGCCTAGCTATCCATAAAATGGCAAGGATAGTCGCCTCAAGCAACATTCTACGGCCATCGTAGATACAATATAAATCCTCAAAAAGCAGTTGGAACATTAGGCGAAGGGTTCGCACATTTATGTGAAGAAAAGAATCGAATGGAAGAAATGTTGGACTCCTCACAGTGACATGCATTGGCGGGCCATACTGAATGTCGAATATGGCGGCATACGATCATGTGGATTTATCGTCGATAATCGTTGCTAACAAAGGACCTACATCGCCGCTAAGCCGAACCACTGTTTCAGAAAACACAAAAATTGAAAAGGACATCCTAGCAAATCAACTGAAGACCAAAAATACTCTACCAAGTGTTATTAACTTTACTGACAAAATGGTTGAAATGGTAAGCTTTTCCATAAGAAATATCGTAGCATTTCTTTTCTATTTCATAGTCTCACATTTAGCACCTATGGGGCGGCTGTAGAATTCTATGTGCGCAGTGTGAATCGCGCAGCGGTGGGCAAATTTCGTTGTTTGATTAGGTTTTTTTCTTTGTCTTGAAGCGTTTTTTTGAGTTTCTTGTACTACTTTGGTAACAATTTCTCTTCTCTCCCATGTGCCTTTGAGGCATTTACAGCTCTTCTCTTTAAAGCAAAGCTCTAGTTTACTATGTAATAACAGTGTTTTTGGCAGTCAGTCAAGTGTAATAAGTTGAGCAAAGAGCAGCAATTTGGCATGATTAATGTTCATTATACACAGTACCCAGAAATCATCATAGGTATTGTTTATTAAGAAACAATGGGTAGTTATTGAAATGATCGTTTATACTAAATGTAATATCAGTTCATCATACTGAATAATTCGGATAATTAGTGTAATACAAGAGTTGCGATCTATGTAGCAAAATAAAGCTTTTTATTCTATTGTAGGAAGAGTTCATGATTGCTTCATATCCACTCATATTACTGTTAGCATTTGTCGTCTTTGCAGCTTTGGTCGCTGCACATGTGACTTATATTGCGTATTCTATGTATTTTCATAGTTGACTGACCTCAAGACTATTCGGATTACCTCTATCATGTTTGAAGAACTCAAAATAACTCCAATGCGATCACGCGCAAGTGGTTGTGGCCGTCCATCAGTAAACCGCAGACCTGGTCGCCCGAAAGGTATACTCCACCGCGTTTGTCGCTTGCATGCATACACCATGCCTAATATTACGGATCATTTATGGTCCGTATTTGGAAGCCAGTTGAATACTTTTGCACACTGACAAACCCTCTGCAATAAGCCACAGGCGAGCATAGAAAAACTAGTCAGTGGTTTCTCTTATGCTCGTTGTTGTCACATTTCATTCACTTCTTTGGAAGTGTGCCTTTGAAAGAGGTCTACTGAGGAAAAGCGAGTTTTTGACTGTCATAAGCTTCGATGAAAGGGCGACCTTCACTCTTTCGGCCAATATTGCATGATATTAAGCCAAATTACATGAAGAGGACAATTACGAAGATATATTGGACGAATGATCGTGAAAGGTGTTGTCACCCAGAGTCTTACCCTACTCCTTGATGACGATAGGAGGTGTTTAAAAAACGTGTGGCTTGGGTGCAAGAAACTCCTCAGTATATCTATGACGATCAGAAGAATTATGTCTGAGAAAAGACGCTCTCATTATCACAAGGCAGGCGAAAAAGATACGCATCAAGGGTAAGAATCATGTTCCTTTTTCAAGGATGCTGTTCATATACTGAAAAACACGGATTACTTAGATGCACAAGAGTTCTTTGCTAAAAATAACTATAGGAAAGTCGCTTGAATGATATCCACGTTTTATAGTGCTAAAGTGCCTCTAGTATGCAACTTTGCTTTGTAACTATCGACAAAACCCGTCTACCCCACTGGGCTTGCCTAGCTCAAAGGCGTAGCGTACAATTTTCATCGTTGGTTTATCGCACTAAGAAGTTCTTTCGGAAAATCAAGCTCATCACTAAGTTGCATATTTCTGAAGCTATAAAGTGACTAATTATGGTCAGTGAAAGAAAAGTAAGTGCAACTTTTCAACTGCATGAAGTAGGAATATGAGTAGACGTGACTCTCTACAGACTGATATAAATTGTACAAGGTGGTGACTGTTTGACATCGTGGGTAGAAAATCTACAACACTTCAGTAGAAAGGTCCTATACGAGCTTTAAAAATTGCACTCTTTCCGCAGGAGTTCTTCACAGCTGGTTATTACAAACTTTGTCAAAACTTGCTACTAAATATGAAAATCCACCGTACAAGTATCTTCTGAGATTTGTGCATTGTTATAATGTGCCGTAAATTGACCCCTCACATTGTTGTCGGAAGAGCAAAATTGTGTTGGAAATGAGTTGTAATCCTAAGGGCTTAGTTTTTGTATTGAAAAGTCATGTTTTCAAGCCATTCGGTATTTTTTACTAGAAATATGAGTGTAGGAATTTCTTTAATAATCTATCCTTCCATTGCGACCAAGCTTTTAAAACCAATATTTCACTATATATAATTTCCAGCAAAACCAGCTGTGAAGTTCAGGCATCGAGAAAGTTCCACTAAAAACAAAACCTTCCCTTTTTTGTTAAGTAGAGCAAACTATAGGAAAACCAATGTGATTATAGATATGGTCATACAGAGAGAAGAGTATTATAAGAATATAGATATAACAATTCCTTGGTCAAATCTAAAACCATTAATATTTCCTGAAAGATAATCTTCAAAAACTGGTATGTAAGGACTCACATTACTTATGACAAACTGGTCATCCATATACGTAAACATGATTATGCTGCTCTCTGTTTACTATTTCATTGCGCTCCGGGAGACCTAGGATAAAATTACGTCTTGCGCTTCTGAGCTTAGGTGGCCTAGGTATAGGTTTAGTAGCGGAAAAATCTGGCATTATGGAACGGAAATAAAGACAAAAAAACACAGAGTAACCGGAGAAAGTTAGTTTTACAATTTTTATGCTGAAAGCCTAGAAGCACCTAGGAATTGAAGCAAAAAAAATATTGATTGCATAACGAAAATACACTCGACAATGTGCGTCGAGTGTTAAACCTCATTTTTTTCTTGCTGCTGCAGCGCTCTAAAAAGCTTCCTAGAAATAAAGCTAGCTTGAGAATTCTTGATGTTTGAGATATAGAATGAGCACTAAAACTTCAGTAAAAGTAGATTTGCGTTCTCTCTGAGGATCAATTGATCACCGATCACGCGATTTACCTCGCTGATCATATTGCGCTCTTTGCCGTAGTTCACCCATTTTCGTAATTTATGTGAGTATTTAGTAAGTCATGCTCACTTTACCAATAGATCCACAAAAGAGTTGGTTTTGTTCACACTGGGTGGTGTTTTTGGACGAAGTGGCAAACTACATGTTGACACTTTCTTAATTGCGTCAGATCTAGCGGAAAAAATGAGTCTGGACCTTGAGACCATTCTAATCATCTCACCAACCTAGAAATGAAAAGTAGTTTGATGTGCTGTCACAAAATTTGCCTAGACATGAAAGCACAGTGTTCACAACAAGTGCGATTTCATAATCTGAAAAGAAGATAACATGTTTCGAGCTGTTAGATCTAGTGCTACAAAGGTTCGTGTTTCGTCCCATTGAGACACATCAGTAGCGCCCTCCCTCGGCAGGGTGGGACTACGCCGAAGGAGGGTGCTATTGATGAGTCCCAATAGGAGGGCACAGATACTTGTATAGCACTAGACCTAACAGCTCAAAACATGTTATCTACTTATCATAATATATCATTTTGAGCGGGTCTGTAGCAAAAAAGCAGTTGATAGAAGAAGTATGTGTATTGATAAATGAATGATATCTAAACTTAAAAACCACCATAGGTAGTGCAGGAAGAATGATCTTAGAGAGCAGGTCACCTCGTCAGCATTTTTATGTGCACCGACACATTAAGTCATTAGAAAAAACATCTAGGATATTAAGTGACGAGGTTGTTCACTAAAGTGAGTGAATCGCAGTCTAACGAACTTTAATTCCATAGTGATGGTACTGTTGGAGCCACATTGATGGTCGCAATTTAAGGTAGATAACTACTTTGCACTTCTTATTTTTTATTTTAGACATCAATAAATATTAGGCATATTGAGACATTTTTTTCCGGTTTACAACTTTGAATGCGTCACCCATGGTAGTCCTTAGATTTGTGGGTGTCCGTACAACTGTTGCCTCTAAAATCTTTATTCTGTGTAAATGTCGTTTAAGTTTGGCCAGTTGTCTGCCTTGAGAGTCTCTGGATCTGTTCAAAAAAGTGGTCTTATAAAGAAGCGAGTGTAAGCATTATTGCTCGAAAAGAACTTTCTCGAGAGAACTGATGCAGGAGTTTGCCTAGCACGGAGAATGGGCGGTCAACAGCTTTTGTTCATCATCAGTTGTTGTGTATTATTACTTGCTAAATATCTGTAATATGTTTGCTTTACGCACTTTTGCTTGCACAGACCGTACTCTATGATATTGAACTTTTATTTACTGCCTGATTCCCTCATAACAGGTTATGATGTGAAATACATCACAACAGTACTGAGATTTTGCTCAAACCCTCAGGCGGGTTCGGAAATGTCGATTGTCTTGATCTGTTTTGTTCACGTGTTGTACGACCTTTGTCATGTAAATCTCTTACCTCTTTCCCTCTCTATCATGAAGTAAAAAAAAAAACATACCACGCTGATGATTTTGAATTATTCTAGCTGTAGTGATTCTGAGGAGCAATGCTCCATCTTGACATTGTTCAGTAAGTCGATATTTCCTTATTGTATGGATACGACGGTGGCATGAATATGGCTTATTCCATACTTCTCGCTCAACAGCTTTGTTAGAAGCTCATAAAGGTGTTAATCATAATCCTGACATCCTCGTTTTGGCTGTAGAAGACATCATTTACAAATTTCAGACGTGTCCCCATACATGCCTTTCAGAACTGCGTTTGAATTATCGAATATTAGCCCATTGCTGATATCAACATTGCACAGTGGCGCGTAATTCTTTAAATTATATATGTGAGCATGTCCGCTTTTTCAAGTGTGCGTTTGTGTACAAATGGGTTGCAAAATGCATTTATTAGAAAAGTCAACGTGCTCTAACAGAGACCATACATTTTGAGGCAGAGCTGTCTTCTTATTTTGAGACTGTATTCTGGATTACTGCAGAACTTGAATCCAGCTAACGTGATGCGCCTGAAGAATAGTTCAAATGTTGAAGGAAAATGAAGAATGCGTTCTTTTCACGTACACATATCTAGATTTGCAAACAGGAGTGGTTCTGGCTTTTCTATCAATGATGAGGGAGTTGCGACATCAGGTGCTGCAATAGTCCGTATCGTAATAAGTGGCGGAAGGATAACTTTACGTAATGTTGCTGTTTGTTTCAACAGTACCGATTCGATAACGCAAGACGGTTTTGACTGGAGAGGTTCTGCTATATGTAATTATTGGAACGATATTATGCGTAGAGACCAATCGTTTTCTTGTTTTTGGTGTAGAGCAGAATCTGAACATTGTGAGATATAGGAGCTCTAAATGTCGTATTGCTATCGCTTATCGGTAGAATCTTACCTGTAACCAGTGCGACGTTTATTACTTGCCGTTTTAATTTCAACCCCCGCAAGATTACAACCATAGTCACGTACTCCGTCAGAGAAATAATCAAGTGTCACTTCAATCTTTGAACCCATACGAGCCTCAAAGATGTCCATTAAACCGTCAATGCTGTTAGAGGCTCTGTAAATTTTTATACCTGAATCCAATAGGTACACGTCTTGTACTCGTCCTTCGGCGAACTTGTGCCTTTTTCACCCACTATATCTTCAAGCGTTTGATAGGATGCATTTGCCGTTAATACCTCGCCGCATCCACTTGGCTGTAAAGTGGGGTTAATACACTTATCAAAATGCATAGAGCTGAGCTTCTATTGTTTAGCCTTCCAACTCTTTCAATGCAGAGGTCTCCTCCATATCCGTTAGGGCAGATACATTTGGAGCAGTTCCTTGGATGAGGGAAGCCACCATTCCCACATATCGTTGAAGAGCCAGCGCATTTGTCTGAAATGATTCAAAAATAAAAACAAAAACTTATATAGTATGGAAATCGATGTTGCTGGACTCAACCGAGGCAGTTATAGTGGAGGTTTATTATAAGTTTGTCATGAAACGAAAGCGACACGCGAGTTCCAAGAGTTTGCATGTAATTCATATCACGCGGAACCATAACGGGTTTACCGTTCCGTGAGTAGCTGCAATTGGAATTTTTATCAATGATTTTACTCAGGAGCTCTGAAATTTTAGTAACCTAAATGGTCCGTAGTGCATGATACTTCCGTAGTCGTAGGTCAGATTATAGTTGCAGGTATCATGCACAGATTGCTTTACAAATTGGGACATTGCTCCTTTCTGAACATGGATTCCATTTCCGTACATTTATACTGCCAATCCACTTTCAACCCTACCTTGAAGTTCTGTGCATTGAATGTAATAAAATCGTCACGATCATGTCTCGCGTGAGTGTGGAAGAGACCCAACGCGTGACCGATTTCATGAGCAGCAACTCCAACCTACACATAATAAGAATGCAAAGTAACTCGACAATCACATTATTATTTTTCTTTCTTTTATAACCTGACAAAGGAATGAAAGACATAAATTTGTTCCCATACCATTACACATTTTGGGGCTAGTGAGAGATACTGTAGGCCTCCAACTTTCCCAACACTTGAGTAGCATCCAGAACCATTGATAACAACAATCCTATCTCTTCCTTTAAATAAGCATTTGTGAAAGATTTTCAGGCTCCCATTTTTTGTCAAGTATATTAATATTTTATGATGTCATACCATAATCGTGCTTATAGAAATCAATACATGTGTCCTTCTGCCAAATTTCGATTGCTTTTTTAAACACTCGCTTTGCTCCTTCGGCTGAAATAAGTGGTGGAATCAGTTGTTCTTAACTCCAATGTCTTTACTCTATGACACCTAAGTGAAGTAACACAGTGAGATGAGTGTAGTGATATGCTAAGTCAAGTGCTAATAAGTTAGATATTAAGAATACGAAGGATATTTTGTGTGTTGCAGGGCAATTTTACCACCGCACTACAGCGTTCTAGATAAATTAAAACTGGCAAGAAATAAAACGGACTCGCGTTGGAGTGGAATGAATAGTACACATTTGACCATAGATTCTTGGGATATTTATGGTTACGATATGCTTGTCGCTTTTTGCGTTTGACTTCGTTTCCTTTAACGTCTTGTAGGATCTCCTCAGCCTGCTCTCTGGAATAGCGGCAAAAGTTAAAGAAGCAAAAATTTGTTGAATAGAAGCTTTTGGTACAGCTAACCTGGTAAGCAGCATGTCTCCTTGGAAAAGGGCTCCATCAATTTTGGTATCCGCGTTGATTTCTTCGATTGTTTCACTCATTGATTGGCTGTGATCCTCTTCGTCTGCCACATAATTCTGGAACTCTTATTGATCTCTCGGTTTGCTAATCATTTGAAGATATTTGCTCACCTTCATATCTTCTTGTAATTCAGCTTTTCGCTCTGGAGAAAGAGCGAGTTCTTCCTCGATTTCCGCCTCCACCTGATGTAATTGCTGCAGAAGCCACTTTGTGTCATCAGCATTCGACTCCTAGGGAAGGAGAATGATTAGGAGACATGGTAACGTCTTCTTATTATGTTCTAGGTGTGAGATTACTCAGACTTACTCCTTTGAGCAACTTATATCCTTCATCCAATCTTTCTTCGAAATCCCTATCGCTGGTCAAGTAGTCGTTTGTCAATTGAGCATTATGCAACACTTTTGCTCCAAGGCAATGGACCACAAATAGAAGAAGTAGAACGCTCATCCTTAAATAAATTTATGGAGAAACGGTAGCTCCAAAAACTAGAATCGGTAATGAGAAAGTGAGCCCAACCTCTAATATATATATTTTTCTACCATTACAGTTTACATAGCTGTACTACATTGGAATGAGTATGAAAAATTGTTCATTGCTCGACTATTATTTGTAGATTTCGATGCACACATATCTGAATGAACTTTCGAATACAGTGAATGAAGTAATTGTTTTTCTGCTAGTTGAAAACTTTGCCGTTTCAAAACTGTCGACGTGGCATCAGTAGCATAGTGTCTTTGTTCAATTTCAATATTCATGAGTTAGGGCAGATGGCAATGCAGGGGATCGTACCATGGTATTTGAAATATCGTTTTAAAAAGTCTCTTGTTTCAAACGGAAGTCTTTTTTATTTGACCGCTTTCAAAGGTGGTATGATGTTATGAATGTACTCACTGATGTAGAGTGATGACAGAAAGACTAATTTCAAAGCAGGAGTCGGTAACGCAACGGTTGGAGCAGGAGCCCCGGATTGGGTGAAATGTGGGTTTGAGTACCACCTGACCCAAAAGTTGTATGTTTATCAATTGGCCTCACGTATCACTACAGAATTCAATAAGCAGTATCCCTTTATTGCCGACTTAGCAAATCAACTGAGAGGATACATAAGTGCCAAAGTGGATAGCGTCATAAATCTTATTCTAATCTTTGACAGTGTTCAATTGCCATCACTCATCCCTAGTTCTCACCCAATTCTTGTCTCAGAGTTTCTCATTCGTCAACTCAGCTTTCGATTTACGATGTATAAGTAAGATATAAGCAGTGATCCTGACAATACTTAGCCAATTTAATTAAAGCAACGTAATTTGTGGAGCCCACCTTTCTTGATGCCGCCGCAGCTAGCGACCTCTCCATAGATTCCATCGAAACGTTTTCAACAGCCTCGATGTTTTTTTTTTGCCAAAATGTTTAAATACGTGACTTGAGGTGGTTTTCCCTTTTTTGGTGTCTGAAAAGCAGGTTACATGCGATCTAGTCATCCACGCGTTTCCGATACTTCGTCAGTAACAATCACCAAACCTGAATATCATATTCATGATAGTGAAATGCAGAGCAATGTCCAGGTTGATGGAGATTCGCTTCTGAGAAAGGTAGAAGTTTCGACAACTTTTGCTTTCTCCAATCAAACAAAAAAGCCTCATAAACGACCCAGTCTGTGAGTTTGCAAACGTAATAAAATGATCAAGCGGTTACTACAGCTTTCTTCAATAGCTAGGTGTAAACCATACAAGAAATGATTGCCCCCTTGGTAGCTACTACTCGCAAAAAGTTAAACTTCTCTGATAAAGAAGGCCCGGTGGTTGTTCCGATGTGGTGACAACTCGATGAGGCCCCTGCTAGGCTTACCTCGGGACACCAAGGAACAGAACAGATAAACCAGCACAGTTTCCCTGCGTTAGAGCCCGCACGATTGGTTAAGACGGGCCGTTCAAGTATCCAAGAAAGATATATACATGCGTATCATATATATACATATATAACATTGCGCATCACCGAAAGAGAGGAATCTTGGTGGCCGGACTAGCTTCAACGGCGGATCCATGTTAGATTACCTCGGCTCTAAAAAAAGTGATGGATCAAAATTCTATCCTAAAACTGCTCTTAGTCATGTCGTCTTAACACTGTTGCTGCTATCAGCAACTGTCCGGCATAAATTCAGTCAAGGTGAAGCTGTAGTCAAATTTACTACATTTGAGTTATTTTCGTTAATATTGTGGCATTATACATCCGGATAGTGAGGCAATGTAGAGCAGATGTTGTAGAAGTTCCTTTTATTATCAACATTCTGTTAATAAAAAGGAAGAACGATTGGGAGGAAACAAAGCAGCTTTTTATCGTAGTGTAGAAAATAGATTGCTCAGATGTTCTTGCGTCTACAAGCAAATGACATCCCTCTTATGGTCTCTCTTCAAAGATTCATCGATGGTTCGTCTCTTGTCTCAACTGTTTATTGCCGCCGCTCTAAGAAAACCAAAAAATGAGCAGGGCATTGCTTACACTTATATGGTATTTTAGAAAATTTGGTCATTGAAACGATTATGAGGAAAGAAAAGAATGTGTTTACAGTTCTACCTTAATTATTGGTTTTGGTGCAATTATTCAGATTTATTCAATGCTCCTATAAAGATAAAGTATTCCGGGCTAGTTGAGTATTCTTTTTGAAGTCAATGCGGATGTGTTTACATGGACTTTAGAGTGGATTCAATAAAACTATTCTATTTCTTGTTATTTCGCCCTTTTCTGTTTCAATGCCAGTGGCACGGCATCCATGACAAAGTATATTTGCTTGATACTACTTTCTTTTCTATATATCGAAGCGCTTGGAGTTGTGAGTTTGTTCAGTATCGCATTGAAATTATTTTCACCATAGTAGGAACGTTCTTTTGTATTTCTCCGTTTATAGCGGGTTTTTCCCTCATTTGAGCAAGTTTAGTTTTGAGGATAAAACTGAGGTTACATGCCACGACAGGACTTTCTCAGTACTACAGACACATGAAAAAAGGCAAAATTACGTGTGGCCTGGTAATACAATCAATCTAATCACCGGAAGCACTGAGGTCTGCGAATACTAAAGCACTATTCTATTCACTGCTGCGAGCATCATCGTCTGAGTTAAGAAGGAGAAGAAGTACGTTCTTTTCCTCAGTAATCTTAAAATTCTAATGACATGGCACATCGCTATCAGACTAAACTACACGTTAACTATTGTAACTATCCTTCCTCTTCACGGCAAATCTCTATCCAGCTCCTCCAGAGCTTCACGAGTGCATTTAGTGAGAGCTGCATTATATTTTACCCATCATACTTGCTGAACCTTTCGCTCACATTTTATCCTTCTTTCAGCATCTCGACAATTTCCTCTTCCAAAAATGCTTCAAAAACCATGCTGACACCGAAGACCCACGACATGTTCATCGCCTTGCAAATTCGAGAGATTTGGGAATTGAACTAAATAGGTTGGCTCGGCGCTGACAGAAATAACCAGATTTGATAATTTTTTCCACCTTGATACGATCGGTGCCGCGGCCATTTTTGGCTTGCTGGCGGGCGGTTCGGACAGCCGCAAAGACCGGCCGACAAAGTGCGTTTCAAAAATAGTGTAATACTCTTGTGAAAATCCTAAATTTTATATTTGCTATGGAAGTTTTATGGTCACTGAAAGAGAGAATATCGTTGAACAGACTTCACTACGCTTACTTTCAGTAGAATTAACGGCAATGCTTTCTAAACCTCGATTTTTAATCACAGAAAAACCACATCCTTGCAAAAAAAAACATTTTAAACTCATCGCATGTTTTCATGGCATCGTGTTAACATTTATTCACACTTCTAGCTCATTCAGTGTCAACAGCAATTTATCTTTACATATCGCAAATGAATAATAACGGAAGCGCCGTTTCTGTCATGCTTCTCGCGGAGCGTGTGGAACCGAGTCCACTCCTCAGCTGTCTTCGGCAGTCAAGAACAACGCCCTATGGAACGCGAAGCAACTAAGTAAATGCTAGAATTACTGAAATTCGCGCAATGGAAAAAACACTGTGAAGGCGGATCAATAAAGTAGGGCAAAAGTAAATGAATAATAACAGTCAGTACTTTATCGATTTTCACTTTTAAAATAAAACAACTCGACTAAAATTTCTCGGTCTCTATATCCATTCATTCTGTACAAGACTTAATATTCATCATGGTGATTGAAAATTATAAAACAGTAAATAGTTTGTTATTGAAAAGCGATTCAGCATACTACATACAAGTTCATTTTTATCAACAAATTCATTGCACTTTCCAAGAGCGACAATTAATCTCGGCATCGCGCAAACGGCCCAAAATTTCTGATGAGCGCATAAAAATTTCTTGTCTATACAGTTTGTTTGATAAAAATCGATACAATAATGGGTACACACGTTATGCAGTCATTTTCAACCCCTTGAGGGGGCCCTTGTTCTGCTTTCATAAGGCTTTTAGTAGTCATCCGATAGTTTGAATCTCATCAGTTTCGATAATTTATCTGGTTTTTGGAACGATCTTCTTGTTGTGCTATTGCGCTGTTAGCAACGTAAATAAAATCGGTTTCATACTGGCCGCAAATCAGTGCGACTTTTGCTAGAAGAATTTTTCTCCCCAGTTCCCGATATTTACTCGATACCTTGAATTTTGGTAATTCCAACATTACACTTGCTTTTGAAAAGATTTTCTCTTGTGCTGTGGCAACGAAATAAAATCATACCTATATTATGAGTGTTTTCTTAAGACCACGCTCAAATTCTAATATATCGCATCTCTCATAGTTGCTATTTGAGTCAACTTGTCATGTGGTCTGTTAGATGGGCTCTCATACAGCCCGATATACGTGTTTCGACTTACAGTCTCGTAAGTCGGGCAGAAGCCGTCGCCTTTTGGCCAATCCTTTGGTTCCCCAGTCCCCACACTAATAGGTGGTGTTGACGAACGATTTACACTGTAAGTCGAGTGAGGATATTACTAAACACACAGTGTTGTACACTCGATTGCTAAAAGACGACGGGTTCTGCCCGACTGACGAGACTGTAAGATCGAAACACGTGTATCGAACTGTACAAGAGTACATTATACAGGCAACACGACAAGTTGACTCAAATAGTAATTATGAGATATGAAAATAAAATTGATTCGGCATTCGCGCGCTCATTGCGTGTATTTTCGTCTAAGCATTAGATTTTGAAAAATTGTCCAATCTTTTTGTGAGCTTACGTTATTATTTCAATCCATATAAAGCCAAATTCAGCCTCTACTACGCTTGAGCTCAAGCAACCTGAGCATAGCAATGCAAAAAGTGATCTTCTTTGCGTTCTTACAGCGTTTCATGATGAACTCTTCAAAAAGCACCCCAAGTTTTAGAATTACCAAAACTCTTGCTATCAGGTAGCTTAACAAAGTTTGCTGAAAGGTCATTACAATAAACTCTAGAGGTCTCGGTACCTTTTATTGCGAATGCCGTCAAATAATACCTCAGGCCGAGCAAAAACAATGTGCTGAGTGTGAAACTCAATTTTACTATTGTTGCTACAAGGCCTTGGAAGGATTTTACGGGAAAAAGAAGTGTTTAAAATGGCGGGATTTAAGCTGTTAAGCGGTCCCTGAAATACTAAAAAACTGGAAAAGCTTCTTCTTAAAAGGCTTGAATCATGGACTGTCATAACCGACTCTTACCATTATTTCTTGGTTTCCTTATGTTCGCTTTGTTTCAACGCACATAAGAGGTGCTGCGCACTGTGAAGATTTTTAAACACCAAACCCAGATTGAAGTTCACTGTTTTCGAAGCTATCGAATTATTAAGTTGAGGGAAAAGTTTCTTAACACCTGGCGAAAATTTGAAGTTCATACATTAACCGATCAAAACAGCAATATTCATTCTCCAAAACAAAGAGCATTTAACGATCTTTCGTAAACGATCTGCAAGTTTCCGGATTTGTTCAAAATACCATTCTTTGAGCTTTGGATTAAAATGTTGCTGACATGCCTCTTCAGCTTGAACAAATGTCTCAAATTGGCGCTTATGCAGGAGATGTCCCATTTCGCGGCAAAGACCATATCGAGTGCGATGAGTTTGGGCTGTAGGCTGTGTGGCAAGACCTCGACGCCTTCCAGATCAAAGTTTTCTTGTCTTTTTTGCGGTGTGAGGTTTAGCATTGTCTTATGAAACATCGCGAGCTTTCGATGAATCGATGTCGAGTTATTTCACTTCAACTCATGGTCTCGGTCCAGCTGCTCGCAGCAGCGCTTGGCAATGATAGCGCGACCATTCGAAACAGATGCGAAATGCAGGGCGCCTTCAAAATTCCACCAAATGCAGATCATAACCTTTTCCAAACGGAATTTGGAGTGCAATTTACGGCGGAGCTTGGCCTCCTGGAACCCAACGGATATTTCAATTCTAATTGACCGGATAGACTCATTTATCCTCCAACGCCACAATACGCTTGCAAAACTTTCAAACTCAAGGTCATTAAACGGATTCTGAAACAAATGACGGAAAACTTCATAGCGGCGATTGGCCTCAAATTAGGCAGTTTGTGAAGAGCGGCTTCTTGAGGACAGAGTCGAGTTCTGGAAATGATTCCAGATCGTATTTCGATTGGAACTAAGTTTTGTTGCTAATTTACGAGTTTTGATGCCGATTTCGCATGCGAGGCTGCTTGGAGATCTCTATAGTCCATCGCTCATCGGCCGACCAGGACCATGTTGGTCTTCGACTGAGGTCACCATATTCATTAATTGTTTGCACACCTTTTGGCAACATTCACATGGCTCATGCTTCCTTCATCTTCGGCAGCACAGATCTACTTCGCAGCATCATCTGTGGAAATGCGGTCGTTTCCAGCAAGAGCGTATCAAAACTCGAACTCACTTCGTGTCCGTCGTCATCATTTGATTTACCGTAGAGTATATTGGAATTTGATGCACTATAACTAGCGTTGCCGTGGAATTTTTTTATGGAAATATTCTTGAGATATTCATATGAATTTACAATAACCGATACTGTGCGAAACAAATATAAAAAACTTTCTCGTCAAGCGGCAGGGGATGAATAACCGATCTCTCTTGCTGGACAAGAACTTTTGACGAAGGTGTTAAAAATTCTTTGCATCTTAAATAACTCGCTAGAGCGGTACGCGGCTACTTTTTGGAGGAGTCTTTGCTATACCACTTTATCAAAAGGAAAGCATTTGTATTTCACACACACTTTTTTATCGCAAGAGAGAGCTCATTCTTTAGAACACTGGTAGCCATTCGACAGCGACTGATTTAAAAATTCAAGCACTGTGGTTACTCTGTGAGAGAACGGAATTTCAGCAATGTAGCAGAAGAAATAAGGTTGATTCATATACGCGAGCATGTGTATTTCGGTTGATCTACGGGGTGATGGGAAGGAGAGGCGAGGATAAGGCGGGCATCACTGTTTCAACATAATCATCGGTCCCTTGGCGCTTTGGCAGGTCACTTGAAATTTCATTTTTGTCATTCAATTAGGAATTGTTTTTCGCTGCAAAAGATACTTCAAATTAAACGTCTGATTCTGACACTAAGAGATTCTCTCTAAACGTCCAAGTTCTTTTCCTGTTTCCAGCAAAACAATGGCAGTCGACGTAAAACATAATTTAGTTTTCTAAATGGCAAAAAGGTGTTTTGATAAACCAACCACGTACCGCACCAGCGAGAGGCTTAAGCTTTCGAAGGATCACTAACACTCTTATGGAAAATTCTTGTCCACTGAAACGGGTCGTTTCTTCATCCCGTATTCCGTGTCGGTCAACAGAAAGGGGCCAATATAAAATTAGAATTCTACCACGGGTTAGGAACATTTTCTTCAAACTACTAGCTTTAAAATCTGCTTCTTTCAAAAAATAGGGGATCGTACTACTCTTAGAAGATTACAGCGATTTCCTACTTGGGGCATTTTAGCGTGTTGTCGTCCTGTGAATTATTTCGTCACCCATCATCGAAGCTTACCATTAGATTAGGTACATCGACATACTATGCTGGGCATTTCTTTAATCAACAGAAGATTTTTGTATGAACGCAAAAGTGAACTTATGATTACCGAAACTCAAGACTACGTGCAAGTTATGTTGACAACGAATTAGTATGATCATAGATACCGTCCGTATAGAAGAGTAATTTGTGAACCCTGGATCACTCAAGTTCTTGAGGCAAATCTAAAAATATTGACGTTCACTAAAGCATGAAGCTAAACTAATTGGTCTATACAAGGATCCACACTGCTATGGGAGAGCTCTCCTCATAAATCCCGGTAAATAGTCTCTGTAGTTCCATATTTCATTGCTGCACGAACATTCCAATACTCAGGTCAAAATCTGAGTACCTCAACGTGATGCTGAAATAAGTTGCAGGATCTCAGAATTAAAGAAGTATTAGGAAAGCTCAAATGTAGCAACTTCTAACGGTGGTATAATCTCTCAAATACATACCCATTGATGTAGAGTGATGTGCAAAACTTTCGCGTCAGGCGGGACTATAACCGGCACCTCACTCTTTTCGGAAGCATGTGCTCTTTCCGTTGCGCTACTGACGCCCATTTTGCACACTACTCTTTCTGCGCTACAGCGCGTTTATCTGTCACCTGCCAGCCGTTAACGGCCTGAAGAGGGTAGTTGGTTTCGACATTGAACCATTCACGCTGATAATAATGGGTATTAAAGATCAAATGAAATTTTTTTTTATTTAACCGCCATATCGATGCGCAGTAGCGGAGAAAAAGTAGTGTGCAAAATGGGTGGCAGTAGTGTAACGGATAGAGCACGCGCTCCAGGGAAGAGTAAGGTGCATGTTCTAGGCCATCCTGATGCAAAAGTTTTGCACATCACTCTACACCAATGAGTATTAGAAAAAGGATGAAAGTTTGTTTGATGATTAAGCTACTACCACCATGCTGAAATAAAAAAGTATATGCAGTTATCCATTAAATCGACTGTTTCTAAAACCTCGTAATAAACATTCAAAATAATTCCAAAAAAGAAGAATGTTTTTAGCCTGAACGAGGTTGGTACGCCAGGGTCATACACCGGTGTTTCGTAGGTTCGTCCTAATCGTCAGTGACTCCCGCCCACATTCTTCTTTTTTTGGGATTATTTTGAATGTTTATTACGAGGTTTTAGAAACAGTCGATTTAATGGATTAGTTTTGGTCTACCAGCCGAAACCATCGACTGATGGTGATGGACCAGTGTCATTGTACACTGTGCCATCACCACTTACCACATACGCCTCCCTCCTTGCTACAGTGCAGGGCTTAATGTGGGGCGGGGGTCACTGACGAGGAGGACGAACCTCCGAAACACCGGTGTATGACCCTGGCGTACCAACCTCGTTTAGGCTAAAAACATTCTTTTTTTTTGGAATTATATTCAGTTAATTAGCGCATGCTTCATAGTATATAGAAGAAGTTAGCCAAGTGAATTTCTTTATTGGCAATGTTCCACCAAAGAAGGTATTACTAGAGAAAACAAAAGTGAGTATTAGCAATTATAAACGACAGTGGGAATCGATTCAAACTATCGCTTCTGGAGAAGACGAAAGCCGATGAAAAGCCAGTCAAATAAAGCTGCTAATAACATCTTAGTGCTGCAACTTGATCAACAGACGATTCGAAGAGATAGTTTATTATTCGTTAAGTAGAAAATGTCACTTGAACAATCACAGGAACTTCAAACTATACCACCAGAAGGCTAGCGGAGTTCAAAAAGAATTTGGCGTCATGGCTTGCGTCCATACGACGACTGGAGGTAGCGAAGCACTATGGAAATAAATATTGACAGTTTGTCCATGCTTCTGAAGAAGCAATGTGGAAATTGAAAATTGTTTAATTCAAGGTGATTGTGAAAGGCGTGTAGCTGCACCTATCCTACTTTGAGTATGGGTTTCTAATGCAAGCCAGTGTAAGCTAATGTAAGCCAATTAGCGTTAATCTTACTATAGTCATTCATATAGGACTTCATCAATGATTATTTATCGTTTTATTGTAATGACAAACCTCTGAGAGCTAACAATTCCCAAGACCGACTGTCTATTAACCTCGGCATGCTTCAATACAATTTCTTATATTCTTCTTTGAGCCAAACACGAGGTGTTACAATAAATTTTATTTGACAGCTGACGTTTCGGCAGTTCGCCTTCTTCAGAGCCTGGAAAGGTCAAATTGTCCGCAATCCAATAAGCCAAACACCTCCAATACTCCCTTAGAAAAAATCACCAAACCTAGAATTCAATCGCACCAAGCACAAAATGAACTCTCAACATACTCACCGCTTTTTATATGTGTTCCACCGAATGATTCAAGTGGAGACCACCGGAAGAAGATCACATGAGCTCGTAATGCACCTTACCCATCAAAACAACAGTCTTATATACTGACTAAAATCACGTGTGATAACGAGGCATTCCTCCCTGCGGTTTATAGTTGGATTGGTTGTATTAATCCAAAGTGCTTCAAGAAGTTTTAGCGCCGATGTTTTTTGTTCTTGCGCAAGGACGGTGACTTCAATCTCAAAATCAGCTCCGTCGTGTTTATGTTCTCTATGCGTCCCTAGCGGGGTGTTCCGTCTATTAAGACGCTTGTCAGCTAGGTGTTCTTCTATGCGGGCATAGAGCGGCCTACCCGTTTCGCCAATATAAGGGCGGGTTTAGACCAATCGGTGGCTCTTATCGAAATACCACCGAATACTCTAAAACGCCAACTAGTTCGCAACCGCTTACATGACCGTCCCTGTATGATGAAAGATTGTAAAATATGTCCTAACGGCAGAGACGGTGATTGCATGAGCGTAGGTACAGTCTACCTAATCTCTTGCAAAGCGTGTAGCGATAAATATATTGGCGAAACGGGTAGGCCGCTCTATGCCCGCATAGAAGAGCGCCTAGCTGACAAGCGTCTTAATAGACAGAACATCCCGCTAGGGACGCATAGAGAACAGAAACACGACGGAGCTGATTGTGAGATTGAAGTCACCATCTTTGCGCAAGAACAAAAAACATCAGCGCGAAAATTCTAGAAGCACTTTGGTTTAATACCACCATTCCAACTATGAACCGCAGGGAGGAATGCCTCGTTATCACACGTGATTTTAGTCAGTATATAAGACTGTTGTTTTGATGGGTAAGGTGCATTACGAGCTTATGTGATCTTCTTCCGGTGGTCTCCACTTGAATCATTCGGTGGAACACATTTAAAAAGCGGTGAGAAAACCGTCTATAACACCTGTTGTAACTGGTACCACCATTGTCAAAGTAATGCAAATTAGTAAGTTGTCAGATATGAGGTGTCAACAGGAACAGCGAAATGTTATTAGTATGTAGTGAACCTACAACGAAGCAGGACCTTGATCACTGAAGTACGTTGGGCATTGAGAGATACGCTGCAAATTTTCTCATAACGAAGGAAAACCATTCTTCAAAAAGAGCACTTTTTTGGCAATTTTCGCAAATTTTTCAGGATTATCTTAATAGTTCTGATAGTTATTATTTATGTCAACATGTCATGTGGTCTGTTACGCGCACTTGTACAGCCGACACACGTATTTCAGCCTTCGTAACCTCGTCAATTGTTCAGGCCATTCGTCTTCAGCCAATCCTCTCGAACTGCTTGAGTTCCCCTACGTAGAATAGGCGACGACGATCTGCACGTGCTGGCAAATGAAATAATTCACTAGCTCTGCAGTGCTGTACACTCGATTGTTTCTGGTTGGTATTTTGAAATAAATCGGTCGTTCTGAGTGTTTTCTTAAAAATACGCTCAAAGTGAGCGGTATAATATTTTAATTTTCCTTACTCGTTTGAAAGTGAACTTTTAGAGCCCTTCAGCCACTTGTGTTTGAAAGTCCAGTCGGAAAAGTTTATCGTAGCGTCCGTGAGAAATTGATCGAGGAAAGCAGTTGCAGTTACAGAAGCGTTCTTGTGATTCCAAAAACGTATGTATTATAGATCATACACGATACGTATACGCAGGACCTCTCAGGATACCTTTTATATTCTTAGGCCTTCTCTAAGTATTGCCACTAGAGCATTAGATGAGCGCAATCAAGCACAGATGCCCAAGAACATCGCTCAGAAACTTTTCCGTCGTCATTTTCGATCTCCATTTCTGGCTATAGTTGTCACCGTCGACGAAAGGTGGATCTTTTTGAGGAGTCTGCGTTATCCGAGTCAACGGTTGTCATCAGGTCAACGAAGAACTCCAACTCCACGTCCAGAGCGAATCGCGCCAGAGGCCATGATCATCATCTCTCAGGAGCGGATCGGATCGACCCACTAGGATTTGTTGCCAGCCGGAAAGATCATCAACGGCAAGTGCTACTAGTGAGCACTTGGATAGCTGCTCGGGCTTCGTCACGTCAGCGTCGGCGCTATCTCATACTGCTTCAAATAACGCCAAGCTGTATGCCGCCAAACTGACAGAAATTGTCCAAACTGGGCTGAGAGTGCTGGATCATCCGTCGTCCATTCCTAACTTGTCATCGTCTGACTATCACCTCTTTCAGACGCTGGGTCACATTCTTGAGTAGAAAAAAGTATCGACAACTCAATGATTTTGTCGAGAACTGACAACTTTCATTGAAACCAAGAAAGACGAGTTCTCTCAGCGCAGTTGATTTGTTGTTTGCGAGATTTCACAAATGTGTTCGCGCTGATGGCGCATACTCTGAATAGTAATGCAAAACAATTCTTAATAATTCTGGGTAATAAATTTGGTGGTTATTACCTCAGCGCTAAAACTGCTGTAAAAACCTTTTGCCAATGAATACTACATTTGATCTTCAATAATCTTCTTTGAATAATCTCAGAGTAAAGGTTAGCTAGGGTATCTACTCTGGCTCACGACGAACTTCAGCTGTGAATATGAGCTGCTGGATCAAGCCATTCTCTGGACAAACACAAAAATTTTTCATATTGAAGCACCAAATAAAGGCTTACGTCACAGTAAATACCGATAATATGCCAAAAATTTAGCTTTGTCTTTTTGCTACGGCCTCTTTTTTCAGAGAATTTTCAAGCACTAAGCTATTTTCTCAGCTGTCAATTTGCCGAGCAACCTTCGATAACCAGAGGACAGAATGAACAATCAAAAGGAGTTAAGGAGTTTTTATGGAATAAAAAATTTAGGGCGTTAACGACCTCTTTCCATGAGGAAATCACAAAAGCCACTCATACATTAATTTGATAAACATTGTAAAAGAGAACAAGCAAATGAACTCACGCACTCACACAGTGGGCTCAGCGTATAAAATAGAAAAACTTTGAAATATAGAGTCCATGTGAATGTTTAGCATAGACATAGGTCTTAGAAGTTGAACATAGAATTTTAATAGGAAAGGTTGCGCAATGAGAGGAGTATGCCTTGTTATTTACTGTACTGTGGCGATTTCTAATAATCTGAAGGTTATACAAAGTAGCTTGCATAGCAAAAATGCCTGATCACAGTGACAAGTTTAGAAGTCCAAATCATAATCTGATTTGTGTGCTAAAAATCTGCTAATCCAAAACTTTATTGTAAAATTGACAATTGTTATTAGAGGGAAAAACTGACGCTCTGAATTGCTTCACTCAAATTTCGTGTGAGAGATTATCGTAATTGAACAATGTTTCTCTCTTCACTGGCATATCTGCCAGCATAAAGCTTCTGATTCTATCCCACAAATTTGACAAGAGCAAATATGGGCTAGAAATCACTTATTTGCAAAAAAGTATTATGAGAGTAAGTTATGAATTTCAATGGTAGGCCTATGTAACGGCTTTATTTACGAGTGATGATGAATATTGAAGAAATAAGGTGCGGAATAACATCGTTCTACAACGCCTTAAATTGAAGAATATAACATATCTTAAGCAAAAAAAAATTCATGGTATATGATTATACCAAAACTTTCGAATGGATTTTGAGAGAAGAAAGACTCCATTGCATGGTTTTGATTAGCAAGATATCGATCTGAAATTGACTAATTATTCCTATTCCTTCTTTTTCTGCAGAAAGGCAATTAATGGTTTGCTAGCAGAACTCTTTTTGCCGACACATACCTGCCTCGAAGACGATGTTAGGAAATTGACTAGCGCAGTGTTTGTTGGTCAACAACGCACAACAGTGTCGCCGAAATTCAGGCGAGGAGATTATCTCATGAAAGTGCGGATCTCATGGTTACTTTGTAATTATTACTCTTTGAAGGGCTCTTTATGTTTTCCAACACATATTGATTGAATGCTTAGTTTGCTTTAGCATGCGAAAGATGCTTTTGACAATGCGCGTCTTCGTAGTTGCAGCAAATCAACACTTGTCAGCTTCGAATAAACCTTTGGGCTTGATAAAGTTGCTGAAATCTAGGTCTATTGAGAGTGCGAAACCAATTCTCTCAACCAATATGCCTGAAACTCTTGCATGCCAGAGAGAATAGATTGTGTTAAGCAGACTTGATATCTCCTTGATCCTAAGCACGTTACTCACGGAAGTCCTCGAAATGCTTGCCGGAGAGGTACTGTACAAGCGAAATGTCCAGCAGATACGATGAGCAAGACTGAGCTTCACCGCCATGTTTGTATTTTCTTGCATCTTCGAATACACGGCATACTGCCACATATAGGGCAATCAGTTTGCACAATTTCCATTTGTCAACCACCACGACTCCACAAAATATTTCTCGAAGATTGTGAACCAGTTTGAAACTACAAACAAACTAGCCAATTTTCGAACCTTTGTGCTTATCTCTGCTTTCATTAAAGTATTCGAATCATCGTCGCCAGCAGCAGAATGACGTCTGCCGCATTCCTTGCCTTGAACGTCGGATTAACTATGACAAAATTTTAAAACCAACGTTGCAGTGTGTCACAGCAGTTCCTCCGTGCTTTCTTAGTCTCCTTAAAAATCATGCACGCAGTCACTATAGCGATAATGCTTCCAGTCGTTTGTTCTATATAACGCCTAAATTTGAATATATGAACCGAATCTTTCGGATTCATTGCTTCAACATCTAGAGTCCTAAGTTGCAAAGTTCATGAGCAACAAATTTCTAGTTACAACTGTATCCCGAGTAAATAAAAATTTGATGCCCACGAACTTTGGTTCATGCTCTACGATGACCTTTAGAAGTGCAGCATTTGGATAAATGTTCCCAAAACAAATACAAAAAATGATAGATCCGCTTTCAAATTTGCAATCAACGAATTTAATGGTAAATGAGACATTTTTATTAGGGATTCTGCTAGAAATAAACTGCAGTCAGCTAATCCATGGAAGTTCAGCTTTCAAGAGCGGTCAATATTTCATTACGTTACATTAATCTCGATATTTTATGATTATGGCAGCGGCTACATCTGTAGTAGCATGTAGGGGTACTCCTCTACAAAGTGGATGAAACGAAAGTCACAGTGGTGCTAATGAGTTTGTAAGGCCGAAATATATTTTAGCATTACAATAGTGCCGTAACAGACATCATAAATGGCTCGAAATATGATATCAGTCTACATAGGAAAACCTCCACATAATATCTCAGAAACTGTCGTTTTCTTTATTTGAAACTTGCTCAAGGTTAGTAATTAATTCTTCCACCCAACTCTATAGTTAACTTTTCGGCGACAAGCCTTCGTCAGAGCCTAGACGTATAATTTATACCATATCTGATTACTCGGTTAATATTTCGCAAGCATATGTAGTTTTAGAGCTAGGAAAGCTGGAGTTTTCCAGAATGATTGAATTGTTGATTTCTTTTTTATTAAACTTTTGATGCTTGCGACATTATTAACCGAGTAATCGGATATTGTATGCTTTATACGTTTAGGCTCTGACGAAGGCGTTGCCGCCGAAACGTTAGCCATCGAGTTTTGAGGAAAAGAAGAAATTACCACTCTCGTGCAAGTTTCGAAATAAAGAAAAGGACAGTTCGTGAAGAATTTTGCAATTCTTCAATCACGCCGGGGTCTAGAGGTAGTTGGACTTTTAAGTTATCTCAGAAACTGTCCTTTGTTTAAGGCTTGCGCAGGATTTTATACCTTCGTTAATCTCGGTAGCCGACCTTGCAGCGCCTCATAGACCATGGATAGGGGTCTTACACCTGCCGAAACGTCTTCGAAGAGTATGTTGTCGTCGAGACGTTGGCAGCGGTTTTGCAGAAGATAATGTCAATACCGCACAAACTTCGAATAGATTACAGTTCAGGGCAAGTTTGTCGTTCTTCATTTTCCATACCGTGATTTGATGAAAGTCCATTACTTTGACTGTTACCAAATACACATTGCAAAAAATGTCCATGAAATATTTATTACAGGCTAGGCACAACAAAGGATCCTAAACTGCCAAAAAGTTCAGGAAAAATGTTTCCGATTCAGTTGTCTTTCGTTAGTTATAAGACTTGCAAGAATTTATTCGTCCTTCGATTGTGTTACTGCACAAAATTATTGCTAGCTTCATCCATAAGATATATATAACTTTCGTAAAAAAGCAATGATTCTGTGAGCATCTCTAATCGATTAATGTGACACCTATATGTATAAGTAACATTCCATTTCGACTATTTTCTTTCATTTGGACGTGGGAATGCAATGAGAAATACAAAGCGCAAATTCCAGCTCAATCATTGCTTGTTGGTATAACGCCGTAAGAGTGTAAAGACACAGCACTGTGAGCAATCGTCTTCATCTTCGTATTGGGGCAGCACAAAAAAGCTTTGCAATCAGTTCTAAAAGCTTGTAAGCTCATTTAATTATATTCATCACTAGACTCATTCGTTTCAACAAATGAGACAAAAACTATGAGAACCTCCAGCATTTCCTGAAAGATAAGAGATGGCGAATTCATGCAAACTGGAGAGTATTCTTTGTCTACAAACACTTTGCTTTTGTTGTTAAAGGTATTATGGAGTTGCTCGCATTGTTTGTATAAAGTTTCAATTGCTCGAGTCTGAAATACAGGCCGTGAATACAACCAATGCGAGTAATGGCTCACGGGACATTGGTGAACAACATGAAGCATTTCCCAGATTATCACCGCAGCACATTTCACCCGAGCACTTACTCCGATAACAGGCAATCTTCCTGGGAACCCAATTTTGTTGATTCACTTACCAGCTATATCAACAAATCTATTGAATCAATTCGACGTTGCAGATCGACTTCATGAATTTCGTCCATCAAAAGACATTCTTCTAAAGGCAACACCGCATCATTTCAGAATCCTAATTTCTCGCCTTTGCAAAGCACCTTAGCAGTAAAAGACAGTTTAGCTCCAGAAACAAAACACAAGTTACTGATAAACAAATTGACACTTCAACAAAAACGCATCGCTCAGATCTATTGAGAAATCGTACACTGAGTTTACCCAAAAGATATCGGTATCACAAAATGTGCTGTTCACAACCAGAATGAAAAAATAAATGCAAAAATTAAGCTTATATTGTAAAGAAATATAGTTTGAGAGGTGGAAAACAAACGGGAAGAACCATTTGGTGGGGCTTAACGACGTTCTCCACTTTGACTAGTAAACTTCGTCTTATTTGGTTTGGAAATTTACCAGAATAGTGAATGTACTCTTTGAATTCCTTAATGACGCCAGTGGTCAATCGATGGACAAGCAGCTCGGCGAAGTTGGTCTTCGTAGTTCTGGAACTGAATGGAGTATGAGAATTTCATGAGCAAGGTTATTTGAGTTTTCCAATGAATCAGGCGAGGACAGCTCTACCACTCGCAGAGCAACTCACTTGTTTATTGATTTTTGCTTAATTACTCAATACTGTCAACAAGTCGATAGAAATCAAACACTTGATTTATGGATAGACCAACTCCCGTGTCTCTGTAGCTCTCAGAAGGCCCTCATGTGACCTACACCCTTAATATATCTTTTGCAACACTAGGAGATTTTCCAAAAATGCGAGAATACGGCAGTGAAGTAACCAATAATATAAAGAATTTTTATACTACACGAAAACTAATTTCAAGATGAGATACCACAGGACTCCACAGCACTAGATGTTCAACATATGAAAAATTTGATATTAAACAGGCACAGTGTGCTATGGACGAAGAATCGCAATTGAACAAACACAGTGTGCTATGGACGTCTTCCCAGTAGTATTGAAACAGAGAAGCACTGAATTAGTAGAAAAGATAGTCACCTAACTAACTAAATTCCCAAGTTCACTCAAATATTTATACAACTGACTCTGAATAGAATAGTCGAATAAGGAAGAATTTTTTGTGCAGTGGCATTCTGAAGTGAATCGACATAATTTGTCAGCTATGTGAACTATAAACATCAGAAGCATCTATAATCAGGGCAAAATTCATCCCTAGTATTCCCGTTCTAGTCTCCACAGCTACCGTTCTATATGATTTTATTTCAGGATCAAGGATCTACCAATTCTAATGTCGGCGTTTAGCATCAGTGCAAAAGTATTGCACCAGGGTGGATTAGGAGTTGAGTTCCTGCCCAGCGATGCGACTCTCGAAGCAAGACTTGGAGAATGATATCATTTGCTTGAAGAAATAAGAATATTTGAGCAACTGATTTCTATAAAATAACTTTGAGCTGTTGTCTTGTCTTTAATTCGTTTACCCTCCCTGAGAGCCGAATGCTGATCACGATAAAAGGCTTCTTCAGCAACTGCATCAGATTTAGTCACAAATAAGAAAGGAACTCGCTCTATATCCTGAGCGAGAAGCTCAACTGCAAGGAAACATGAGGTTGATCAAATGGCTCCGAGTGTGAATCGACTGAGAAGTTAACTCAAGGTTTCGATTAGGTGGGAACTGAAAGAGATCGCATTCAATCAATGACTAAATCAATCAAAGAAATCAATTCGAACAGCAAGATTGATGAAGCTCTTTCTCAGAAAGACATGTTCGTCACAAGGTGAGTCTTACCAAGAGTTCCCAGTCAGATAAAACATAATCCCTAAGCATTATTAATTTTGCTACTTATAGCTCAAAGAGCAAGGTTGGTGTTCAGAAAAGCTGTAGGAATCTGGAAGGAAAATACAAATGCATACATACAAAATACATTCATACAAAATAACTCCTATGTGATTACGCGCGGGTGGTTGTGGCCGTCCATCAGTAAACCACAGACCTGGTCGTCTTTAGGGTATCCTCCAACTCGTTCATCGTTTGCGTACATACACTATGATGAATATTACAGATCATTTATGGTCCCCATTTGCAAAGACTAATCGAATACCTTTACACACGAAAAAATTCTGTGCAATAAGCCACAGATATGCTTAGAAAAACTAGCCAGAAGTGCATATTTTCCACATATTCGTTGTTGTCAATTAATAATCACTTTTTCAAAAGTGTACCTTTAGAAGTGGTTGATTGAGCAAGAGCTGGTTTTTGACCTTTTGAAGCTTCTATAAATGGACGACCTTCAAGATTTTAGCTGATATTTTGTGGTATTGTGCCAATTTATATGAATGAGACAATGATGAAGACATATTTGATAAGTAGTCGCGAAAGGTGTTACCACCCAGAATCTTGCCCTACTCTTTGGTGTCGATAGGAGGTGTTCGAGAAAACGTGAGACTAATTTGCAAGAAACTAGTCGATTTCTACGTACGCTACATGCTCGACTAAAGAGCTGATCGTAACACAGACATATCTATGACGATCAACGGAATGGTGGC
This sequence comes from Parelaphostrongylus tenuis, assembly GCA_019055375.1. Taxonomy (NCBI): domain Eukaryota; kingdom Metazoa; phylum Nematoda; class Chromadorea; order Rhabditida; family Metastrongylidae; genus Parelaphostrongylus; species Parelaphostrongylus tenuis. The sequence continues at coordinate 37,473 of JAHQIW010003855.1, forward strand.
CCCAAAAGGCGCTTTTTTCTAGGCATTATGCAAACTATTGGTCAGAAATATATACCTCCAAAGAAGTCTTCTCACTCAGTACTTCTTCCCTATCTGCTTCCATATTTAAGAAAACGTACTTTTTATTCCTTTTTAATGCCTTAGTAATTGCTGGACAGCTTGAATTTCGAAAATATGAAGGGTGTATTTAATTTTTCAAATGGTTGTTGCATTTTACTGTAAAAGTGGAACTAAACATTTATCCCATACTCAAGCATCCCTTGCTTCACATTGCCTTTCATTTAGACTTCCAATAACTATTCGATAGCACAGATCCCAATGATTTCAATGATATGCTTAGTTTGAAAAAGAATTTTTGGTGTACTGTTGAAGTTAAAGGAATATTCGGTTTTGCACCCGATCCTCATCGTAAGCCACCTGTGAATTACGCTGCGCGATTTAGACGAAGCCGAATGCGGAACTCAATATTCTTCCGGCTGTTACCACCGCGCTAACAAGTCTCTCTTAAAAACAAGCATATTTTTGACTTGTTAAGATCGTTGCTATCGATAGGCATGAAAATCTTAGAGAAAAGCCGTGTTCAGCGAAAATACCTAAATGTGCAACACAATTTATTTCTATTGCTACAGCTCACGAAGAGAGTTTTTTCTTTATAAGGATCATACCATTGAAATTCCCGAGATTCAAGCTATTAGCGGGCAATTGAAAGGCGATGGCTCGAAGCCAATGTTGCGAAATCCTTAGACATACCGGTGCAAGGTATACGCGCCAAATGTGATATGGACTCTTGAATTCAGTGTTATAGCCCCATGAAATGTTTTTCTTAGAAAACCAAAAGCACCACTGAATTGTGCAAAATCATGCTATCGAACATCATCTTGATTTTTCAAATAAAACTATTGCTCAGCGAAATTAGTTGGAATGTGACGTAGATTTTTTTTTCACTGTTGCAGTGTGACATAAAGGCCTTTCAATGACTGAAGTATACCAAATCAAATTTTAGAGATCTAAGCTATCGAATGGCTACTACAATGTTTGGAAGAGAAGGAATACTGTTTTTTTATGTGGCTGCTGATATGGGAAGTATTGTATTTGCCGCAATGATGAGCGCGCGCTCTTTCTACGTACTCTCCAGCTAGATACTACAATTACCTTCACACAGAAATCTATTAGAGGTGCCTAATTCTAAAAGGTGTGCATTCAAGCTGCGTTTCTGCAAGGTAGGCAATACAAATGCACAGCAAGGGCTAAAAGATTGCGTATTTTTACGGGAACGTTTTATTAACGCTGAATATTAAAGATTTTCAAGACAAGTAGTAGCTCTTTAAATCGTCTTCATGAAAGTCCTATTTTTCTTTTTTCTTTTCCATTTATATCTTCGTAAAAGTTTTATTTTTCCATTTTCTATGCGGCAATAAGATATGTTAGACTCATAAACTTTACCTATCATCAATAAACCATCTATGACGTTCAAGACAGCAGGGTAATATTTTGGGTGTGCAAACCAGTACTTTTTCGCTCTTACAGTGCTCTATGGGAATTTCTCGAAAAAGACAATTATCTTATCAAAATTCTTCAGATTCGGGCCATCGAAAAGCTAGTAGAACAATGGTGACGCGTCATATCGAAGACCCAGCCGAGCCAATAAAGCAAATTGGGTGTCAAACATGATTTTATTTTCGTTGCTACAACATAATAAAAGATATTTTCAGAAATCAAACATACCATCAAAATTGCAGAGATTAAAGCCAACGAATGACTACTAAATGTCTGAGAGAAAGCTTCTGCTCAGAGAGGAAGGTCTTCACACAATCGTTACCTCAGCTGGTACACTTCGTCCCTTAGGGATTAATAACTCAGTGAGGGACGAGACCATTATATCACGATACATCTGGCAATATCTCAAAAATAATCTTTACATAATGTGTGAAAACACTCAGGCATTACAGAACTTTCATGAATGCGTCTATTTCAACTTAGTCAAAGACGACACAACATCTTTATAGCCGTAGCAAGATTTCACATTATCATGTTACCCATCATATCAATCATCTCATCAACTGTTGTCCCATTCATCGTCAAGTGACTCGAGCGTGCGCTAGCAACACTTCCCGTTTATCCTATCGCGTACAAGAATAGCCCAGTGGGTCCTCTTCGCTGCGAGGATTCGCTGAGCATGATATCGTTGTTTCAGTCTTCTCGTAAAAAAATCGGATCATCGGATCGGTGGTCTTTCTGTAGAGCGCTTGATATCGAGAGGAATTCAGTTGGTAACTGCTCTCGGCCATAGGCTGTTATTGGAGCGCATCAGGTGTACGGCCCACCTTATTATCGATAGCCTGACATGTAATATAGCACCTCTGATCTTCGATCGTTAACATAGGTCGGAATTTCGGATCCCTCCTCCCATTTGCGAGATACGGGATAGTCGCAGCATCGACCTTTCGACTGCGCGTTCAGTAACGAGAAGTGATTTTTCATCCTGCCTATGTAGCGACCAGGTTTTTGCTGCTTAGGGCAGGGATAATCGTCGAGTCGAGATTGCAGGCACGGAGTCGGATGTTCATTGTGCTCTTCACTACATCCTCGATGCTTTGAAAGTTCCCCATGCCGCTCGTCACCTCCTGATCAATTCTTGAGTTAGGTCGTTCATCATGTTGATTTGACGACCTAGATAGGCATAACTGAAGCATTCGAAGATGTTCGCCTCGTTAAGCGCGAATGGGACATTCAAAACCCATCTGATCCTCATGAACATCATTTTCGCTAGATCTAGTTAAAGACCACTCTTCCAGCAGGTATTTGCGAAATCGGTCAACATCCGTTACGCTAGACTGATGCTTGGTGTTGCGTGGGCAATAACATCAGCGAAGCGAAGATGGTTTAATTGTCGACAGTCACTTTTCACACCCACAGCGCTTCATTCTAATGCTCGCATGACGTTCTGGAGGGTGGCAGTGATTAATTTTGGCAAAATTGTATAGCCTTGTCGTAGCCCTCTTCTTACGTCAATGGTGATATTGCTGTAGAATGGTGATATTTTGGTCGTAAAATCTTTGTATAGTTCATGAGGGATCGTTATGTACCAAGTAGAACGCCCTGGTTATCCAAAGCCTTTGAAAAGCTTCTGTATCCACTGAACGAAAGGATTTCTTCAAATAGATGAAAGTAATACACTACGGTCTTTTGTACTTTCGTTACACTTTAATGACTTTTGTGATGTGCGAATGTGGTCTATGGCACCAAATCCTTTTGTAAACTCTTCTTCTTTGCATGGCTGTCCTTCTTTCAATGTTCTATGAATCCTGTTTAGAATGACTTAAGTGAAGACTTTGTGAACAACGGACAGTAAGCAGATTGGGCGATAAATGACCATGTTGCAAAGGTCTCTTTTTTGAACAGCAATACGGTCCTGCTGGTTTTCTATTGATTGGGAACTCTCTTCTGACAGGTAGCGAGTGAAGTGCCGATCCGACGTGTTGACGAGAATTGTCGGTAGGTTCCTTAGGTGATTTTGTCTAATCCTGTCTGGACCAGGTGTTGTTCCGCTCTTCACCAACGATAATGCATGTAATAACTCGCAAGAGAGAAGCGGGAGAACGACAGATTCATTCAATTTCAATTTATATGACCGTAGGAGGACATGGATAGCAAATAGATCCAAGTAGTACTGGTGGATGACTTTCTCCATTGCCCTTCTAGAAGCTGTAAGTGTGTCGTCAGAGCGGCGAAGTGTAATGATCCATCTTAACGTAGTTGGCGAAACTTCGCTGGGCTTTGCGAATGCTTTTCCCAGCTTCTGCAGCTTTTATTATAACTGACGCTCGTCTCTCTTTGTCCTTGTATCGCTTCTCTGCAGCGTTTCGCAAGCTCGGACGTAAGGTTTCACTTGCCTGTAGCTCGTGCGATTTTACGTTGACGTATGAGCTCGAGTGTCTGCGAGGACAGGCGTCTCTTCGTTACTTCAGGACTCTCAGCTATCATAACGCTAACGTGGAGATATTCTACGAGCCGGTGATATTCTTATGTTGATGTTGCCGACAACGGAATCTTTTCAGGGGCCGACTAATGATTTGAGTACATCCCGTTTGCGATAGTATTGGGATTTTGTTGTAATTTATCGGCTTTCTCTCCTTTCCGCGAAAAACGGAACGTTCCGTGAAGGATGGCATGGTCTGCATCCGTGCAGAGCTTAGGAACGACGGCGACATCGGTCAGGCTAAAAGTTCGATATACTATTATGTGTTATTTCGTTAAGGTTTCTCCATTGGTAGACTTCCACGTCCACCGTTTAAAGTGGGGCTTTTGGAAATAGGAGTTACCATGAGTTTGGGTCGTCATGGAACTCAGACAACCTCTCACTTTGTTCAGTCTATTCCATCCAGTGGATCCCCATGTGACGTTCTTAAACGCTCTTCTGGGTCCAATTTTCTCGTTGAAATGTCCGACAAAGGCCTTGAAGATTGTATAGTCTTTTCTGAAGAATTTTTTGAAACCTACATAGAGCGTTTCGACTTCGTCTTCGTCATAGCTTGATGTTGGTGCGTAGGCAACGAAGATGGTCAAAGCCGGCATAGAACTATATCGTTTCAACCATAATCGTCCAGTACGGGTTGTTAGTTGTTCAAATGAATCAATGCTCACGGTCAAATTCGATTTGACGAGGACGCCAACGCCGCCGACACCTCTGCGGTGGCATGTTCCTAGAAACAGATCTTCTTTGATGTCACAAAAAGTGTGAAAAGCATGGTGCGTTCTCATCCCAGCTAAATCAACGACGTTGTACCTTATCCTTCTTGCTTGAGTCAAGTGATCCTCTTCAGCGGATTTGTGAGCAAGTGCTCGTGCATTGTAGATACAGAAAGTTATTGTTCGCTTAGATTTTGGCAGCCTAGTTTGGTCCTGAGATTTTAGCAGCCTCTCCGCTTTTTTTTCTGAGTTATTAATTGATAGATAAAATCTCAAATATTCCAGTGATTCATTCGGCTTTTATAATGGGCCTTGTATTACGTCGTAACTGTGAAAAGAAAACTGGATTACTCAAAAAATGGACCACTTCAACTATTTTCTTTTCACTTCGATTCATTGGGCTAAACCTACTTTTTAATCGTTTCTAATGTTTAAACAATTAATCGATAGCTCAATTCAAGAGAACATGAATGGTGTGTTTCGTTTTCGAAAAGGCCTGTTGCTGCACCGAAACAGCAAAAACAACAATTTGTTCATCATTTGAAGATTTCCCGCAGACCAGAGTCCTCTCTCTTACAGTTTCAAAAACCAAACGATAGATCAAATCTCAAGGACGCGAATAATTTTTTGGTTCTTTGAACGAACTTTTTAGTGCTTCATAAGAACCAAAACAATATTGGGTTTCGTATGCGATACATTTCTCCAATTCTGCTAAGCTCAATTTTCTTTTGGCCATTACAGCGTAATGCGTGGTTTATTTTGAAAACAAAATAAATTCTAAAAATTTTTGAGATTTGGCCTATCGAAAGGTTATTAAAGCTCCGAAGGAAAAGCTCTGGTCAACAAGAAATCTTTGAATGAGAAACATAATATTATTTCTGCGCTTTCAGCGCAGTGAAGGGGCCCTTTTGGAAACAAAATACATTGCTAAAATTCTTACGATCTAAACTATAGAATGGTTACTTGAACATTAAAAGCGAATAAGATATGCGTTTTTTGCAAGGTATCAAATCAAGGAGCGGATAAAAGAAGTGGTCCAGTTTCGCGAAACGAAATATTCTTTTGGCTGTTACAGCGTGATGTGTGGTCTATTCTAAAAACCAAACAGACCATTGGAATTCACAAGATTTGGTCTATCGACTGATTGCTGAAACTCCTGAGGAAAAGCTTTGATCAGCGAGAAGACAAAATATTATTCCTCCTCTTTAAGTTCAACGATAAGGCGAATACACTGTTAAAATTCTTTGATCCATGTTATCGAATGATTATCTAATCGTCAAAAACAAGCGCAAAATAGGCATTTTTTGAAAAATTGAATTGGCTGTCAGATAGCAGAAAATTACCTCTAAAATTAGCGCAATACAGAGTTATCAGAACTTTTTGCGTACTCTGTATATGCGTTGTCACGGATATAATACATTTAGGGAAAGAATAGGACGATCTGAAACATTTCCAAATTTTACAAGATATTGCCAGGAAGATATCACTCGTCGATCATCGTTTACTATACTGATAAAAGAATGTTTCTCAAAACAATGAAGAGCATTATGTCTTGCAAGCTAGTGCCTTTATGACGAGGTTGAAAAAAAAGCTTTACTACACTCGCGAAAAATTCGAAATTTTGTTCCTATTTCGTACAGCATCGGTCTTTATAGATTCATAAGAATATCTTAGGAATATTTGCACAAGAATTTTCATTCCATAAGAAAGGAAACGAAAAGTACTCGACAAGAATTCGTCTGAAACGCGCACTGTTTCAGCACGACGATGCCGCACTTCATACCGTAAGGAGGACGAAGGAAAAGTTTTATGAAATGAAGGAAGGGGAGGAGTCGATGTCTTGTTGCACCCACCCCACAGTACAGATGGTGAGCCGTTCGACTGAACTAATAATTTTGTGGTACACTGTAACGACCGCTGATTAAATAATTTCTGCAGGATAAATTGGTCAAAGACAACATCATCCCAGCGGGTGAGCAGCATAATAAATAGATAATTAGCATATGCTTCATACTGTATAGAAGAAGTTACCCGAGTGAACTTCTTTATTAGCAGTGCCTTACCAAAGGAGGTTTGACCGAAGAAAACGATAGTGAGTATTAACGAATATAAACGACAGTGGGAATCGACTCAAGCAGTCGCTTCTGAAAAAGACTAAACGCTCCGAAAATCCAGACAAATAAGGCAGTTATTAACACCTTTGTGCTGCAAACTTGATCAACAGAGGATTCGAAGAGATAGTTTATTCTTTGCTTCGTACATTTATTCTTTGCTTTGTACAAGTACTCTACTTGAGCAATTACAAAAACTCCAAACTTTACCACCAGAAAGCAAGCAAAGTTCAAAAAAGAATTCGGCATAATAGCTTGCATCCATACAGCGACTAGAGGTAGCGAGGTACTGCGGAAATAAATAGGGTCAATTTGTCCACGCTTCTGAAGAAGCAATGTGCAAATTGAAATTTGTTTCGATCAAAGTGGTTGTGAAAGCATGTAGCTGCTACTATCTCACTTTGACTTGGGTTTCTAATGTAAACCATGAATTCAATAGTGCAAATTGTGACAACGAAAAAAAAAGATTAAGAAGACGTAGATCTTATCTTCTTTCGGACAATGTAGTTTGGAAAACTCACTTGTTTTTGACAAATACCGACTTAATCATTATGATTGTACACAAGGCACTTGTCAAAAAGGATTAGATCCGACGTCGTTGGTCTCGTTGAGACAAGTAACTGCCACCTAACCACGTTTTCTATGACATTGGTGAAAAGCTGTACGTCGAAACATAGGGTAGTGGGAGAGTCGATAACGTTGGTATCATGGTCAGCACGGGCTTATCCATGAACGCCATTTCACTCAAACGACTAACAATCCAAATCTAATGCTTGCTGCTACGTTCGAGCAGTCCGCGAGCCGAAAATGGCGCCGCCTAAAAAAGGATATAGGAGCCATAACATTTCTCATGAAAGGCCTATCCCTTTCAGAACCACGTGTACAACTTATGGTGCACGATCATCTCCGTGGCTTTCTCGTCGACCATAAGTTTTTCACTAGACTTTAAGAAGCCATTCGATAGATGGAAAAATTGCTGTTCTGATGATGTGCTTGGCTAGTGGAAAAGCTTTTCCTGTGAGCTGCAGCAACAAAGAGAAAGATGCGTTTTTGTTTGAAGTTCACAAAGTGATTTATGTTAGTGTTACATGGTCTCTTCACGTAACTCAGGTTTTTCACCGCGGTTTCAGTAATTTTTCGATAGCTTAAGGAATGCGAGTCTATCGTTCCTAAATTGAGCAGCAAATGTATGTTTTAAATGTGCTTCATAAACGGTGAAGAAAAACTGTGTTTAGTTTCGTATCTCATGCACTGTGCAATAGCTTTTTTCCACCTATTCATTGCCTGTCCATTTTCAGTCATTCTTACAACTCTTAGGTATTGATTATAACAAAATATATCAAAACTGTTGGATTTATACTATTCTTTCCTCTGTAAAACTTATTCAAATGACAGTATGACAACACTAAAACGCCAATTAGTCCGCAACCGACTGTATGATCATCTTTGCGAAATCAACGACTGCAAAGTTTGCCCAAAAGGGAGAGACGCGATTGCATGAAGTCGGGTACAATTTATCTAATCTCTTGCGAAGCATGCGGGTATGAATATATTGGCGAAATGGGTAGACCATTGTGCATCCGTGTAAAAGAGCATTTAGCTGGCAAACGTAACTCCGACCCAAAAACCCCACTAGGCACGCATAAGGAACATAAGCTTAAAGTAGCATATTCTAACGCTAAATTCACGGTCCTTGCACAGGAATCAAAAACATCTACGCGTAATACTTTGGAAGCCTTTTGGATACATAGCAAAGGCCCAAAAATGAAACGGAAAGAGGAATGCCTCGTAATAACGCGTGACCTAGCACCATACCTCAAGCTAATATTCCCGACCTGAGCCAGGCACAGTCTCACTTAAGCACAGACTCCAAGTGGCAGGTCTTCATTAATTGAAGGACGTAAAACATATAAGCGGCGAATGTTTTTGGAATGAAGTTTTTTCTATGTGGCCCAAAAATTTTATCTCTTACGTTTTCTGCTAGTGTTATGAAAACCTTTGATTTGATAATTTGCAAATCAATTTGACCTTTCCAGGCTCTGAAGATGGCGAACCCTGCCGAAACGTAAGCCACCACGACCGTTGTACTATTCATGCTGCATTATTAACTGTATTGTTATATGCTTCGCTGATATTCAATAAATAATACCAGTGACACCCCGGAGCGGCTAAACAGAAGGAGATACTCATTTATTCAAACTATGCCGAGGTTAATAGATAGTCGGGTCTGGGATTTATGTAGATAAAGTCTTAATCTATCGAAACATAGCAGAAAACCCTACATATATGTTCAAAGCGGTCAAAAATTACTAATCAAATACCAAAACTCGCACACGAGGACTGCAATTTGCCCTGGGCACGACGATTACAACTGGTGGTTCTGAAAGAGGAATTGCGCTTAGCTGGTGTCGTTAAATACATCATATCTCTCGATTTGAGTGTTTCCTGAGGACCGAGCTCAATTTTCAATTTGCCTCATTTTCAACACTGCCATTAAGTGGTATTTTCTCTTAATGGCACTTGTAAAATGTTCGTTGCCGCCAACTTTATGTAGGGGTTTGGGTTCTCCGAGACTGGTAAGACGAAGGGTACTGCCCGACTAACGAGGCTGTCAAGATCGAAACACGTGTATCGGGCTCTATAAGTTGCCCTATAGCCGACCAAATGCATGACTCTAAGAATGCTTATCTCGCATATTGGAAGCTAGGCGTGGTCTTAAGTGTACACTCAAAACGAAAGGTTTCATTGATAGTGATTCTTCGAAGACTACACGAGCTGATGCAGAAAACTCAACGTCAAATATTCTACCATTCTTGCCTTGCACGTAATTTTGAAGCAAATTACGAAAGTAGTGATGGATTTGGCACGATTTCAAACCACTGTACTTCTGCATTGACCAGTTACTACTACAAGAATACTGACCTATGTACGAAACTCTCAACATCAGGTGAGGCTGGAACCGCGATAACCTTTTCAGCTCTTCATATGTTTCTCACTTCATCACTAAGTCTTTGACTGGTATTTCCCTTGTCTTTCTTTGTTTTCTTTCATAAAATGATATAGAACTATACAGCATCAATGATTTTGAAATATTCTAGTCGCTGCCATTCTCAAAACCGACTTCCATTATTCTCGACGTCGTTCAATATGATAGTATATTCTTCTTGGGGGCACCGTGGAAGAGTGGTTGCGACTCTTGTCATGGTGCGCGTGGAGCCAAGCCCCATCTCTCAACACCCTTCTGCAGGTAAAAAACAAAGCCCTAGAGAACGCCACAGCCTGACTATTTTTGAGATTGCAAGGAGACATTCTCGACCAGTATTCTACATCATACAAGAGGAAGACGAAAAACGAATCGAATGCCAGAAGTGCTAAGATCTGCACAATTAAAATTATGATGACGAGTCTTGCAAATAGTAATGACGAGTAATAATGATAATGATTCTTCTAGAGGAAGCACAACGGTGTAATATCAAAGCTTAATCGTAATACTGAATTTTCTACTACTTCCACTTTTATTAGGTGATCATGGTGTTTGGCTTTGCGGACAACGTGCCACTTTGACTTCTGCAGACTGTGAACAAGGCGAAATCGCCGAAATTTTAGCTAATACTGAGTAAATCTTGTTATTGATATCTTCGTTTCCACTGAAAAAGAGAACACTGATTTATCACAGGTGTTCCTCCCTACATGGTACTTTGAACTGATCGTGAATTTTATATCCAAAGTTGCTGAGAGAAATGCGAACTTTAGATCCCAGAGAAAGTTGAACCCGCGCTTTGCTATGCCGAAGGCATAAATAGCTGACTGCATACATCCTCAATGTCAGCCATAAGCGATTGTAGCTAATTCTTCGAAATCTTCATTCAGGCTTATTTATATATCAGGTATATGTCGCATGTGCTTAGACAAAGGTTTATATATGCATCTATTCGAGAAATTAGAGAAATTGTTACTAGCAGAGATCACACGATATTGCGGATTAATATAATTTATATATAATATGTATAAAGAACAGAGCTTTCTTTTCAATTTGTCGTTGTATCTCATGTTACATCAGAGGTTCCATTTCGTCAACGTATAGCACCTGAAAAGTACTTAAGACGCTGTGAGCGATGGAGTAATACAAAAACTGTGACATCGTAACATTATATATATATATATATATATATATATATATTGCTGTCTTTGCGGTCGGGTGGTGGTTGATCAACTGTCTCATCGATTTCTCTATCACACCACGTCTAGTAAATACTGCAACAATTCGTACAGAGATAAAAAATTGCTAAGTCAGTCACTAATGCTCACTGATTTGACAGCGTGAGGTGGACTAGACTAGAAATACTCTGCTGTAAGCAATGACAGGAACGATATTGTTCGTAGAGAGAGACCAAGATTGTTCCCGCATTCCGCGGAGAACGAAATCTAAACAGCTTGAGGTATAGGTATCTAAGATGATGTCACTCCACTGTTTGTTGTTACACTCTCACCTGTAATCTGTGCGACGTTTATGACTTCCTGTTTTGAATTTACCTCCCGCAAAATTACAGCCTTCGTTACTAACTCCATTTTGGCTGTAGCAGAGACAGTTCAGTGGTTATCTTGAGTTGTTAAAGCTGTTTAGGCCACGCGGGACCCTTATTAGCTGCTTCTGTGTTAAACTCCTTATCTTGGACTATCGTTTATCTGTATAATAACAGTGCAACGATAGCAATGGGTTATATAGGAAGGTTACAATTAGCGTAGACAACAAAAGAGGAGGCCGAAAAGCTAGTCGAAAAAGAAGCAAGTCGAAGTGGAAGTCTAGAATTAAGCTTTGACCATTTATATACAATTCACCAGAGGGCTGGTTCAAGGTTAGAGTAAAACAAAGGCGAAGCTAAGATTGGAGACTCCACGATAAGAATAGAGAGCATACGTTTACGATTAGATCAGTGAAAAAGTCAAGTACCAAAATAAGCTCTAATTCAAAAGTGGAAAAAAGAACATTAAAGTCACGCTAGTCACGAGATTGTTCGAGCACTTACTGTAAATATGATTTAGAGTGTTTCGAAAGTTTAACCGTCTTTCGATGCATGCACATAGACTTACGAAAATATAATACGCAGATTAAGTGTAACTATAAATCACTCATTTACACTTAAGAAATGGTAGACAATATTCATTATATCATGGAGAATATTGTCTACACTCTCTCTGCCCAAGAAGCAGGGGATGGAGAGCAGTGATTGCCATGATTCATTGACAGAGGACTTGCAGTAAGATTCTAATGTGACTATAGTGAGATGCTGAAATGGCAGTCTGCTGGTTACGGTGCATTACTAGGCGGCGAAGCCCTTAGGCGCTATGTCTACCCCCTGATTTTTTTCACTGGCGAATGCTCCCATTGGGTGAGTATATGTTTTATGGCAAGGACGGGCCGCATAGCCCAGTACGCGAGTCGTACACAATAGAAATTGTTGCAATGTCGCCGGTGGGGAAGTAGCCAGAACTACTTCGTTCGCCCCGTTGCCACGAGCAATGCACTGCTATTAGGGAACGAGCTGTCACATTAACAATGCCATTGACTGTGAGTGAACGAGGACAAGTGAAAAAGGACGGCTACAATATCATGGCCGGTATAGACAGAATTGAGAAGGATGATATGTGCAATAGGTTACAGGTTCTGCCACATGGAGAGATACAAGATAAAAGGACGATGGAAAAAATGACAAAGAATGGAGGACCATAGAACTCAATAGTTAGATGTGGGCTCAAACTCATTATCTCGGTATTCGTAGCGCAGGTGAAGGGGTAAACCATTGGCTTATCTTTTCGGGTGGTCAACTTCTTCGATTCGATAGTGTTAGTGTGGAGCAGCTGCCTGACGTATAGTTCAAGAGGGACTAAGAGATTGACTGGTCTTCGAATGAGACGATGTTATGGTAGTGAGATGAGTGCTTCGCTTCACAAGCTAGTTGATTCTTCCCATTTTCAAAAGATAACGCGGTTGTATGGGATCACTGAATGGTACTATGCTGTCTTCTTTGGGGTGTATTGGGAACTCCTCTTTTTTAGAAGTCCACTCAGGTGTTTTTCGCTAAACGAGGCTAAGTATTGAGAGCTCCAGATTTTCAGAATTTTTCTGTGAGAGCACAAAATGACCGTAAAGCTTCTTTATCCTGCTGTTTCGTTTTTAATAGAGATTGCGAGCCCTGGCAGGAGGGAAGGGTCATTTATCTCGTCAGCAATGATATCATTTAATATACGACTGTGAATTTGTTTTGGAGAAGTCAATAGGTCTCAATACTTCCTCTTGTAGCGAATGCGAGTTTATGTACAAGAGGGATCTTGCATTGAAGAGAGACTCGATTTCTATTATAACTCTCAACAAATTTTCCATCGATAGTTTTGCCGATCCCAGTAAATTATAGAGAGATGTTTTACTTGCTTCATTAATGTCTCATAGAAGCCTCCCTGCCATTGGGCAAATGGTGTTTTACGCTGCCACTTTACTTCAGGTTGGCAATTACTCTCTTCAATTTTGGATGGTTTTGGATAGATTGTAGGTGCTCACTGAGGATTGTTTCTGCTAATATGAATGTGGGAGCGTTATCGCTTGTGATCGAAGTGGGTATTACTCTTTTGGAGAAGAAACGACGCAAGAACATAAGAACTGCAGTCGATTTCAAGTCAGAAACGATATCAAGGTGTATTAGTCTGGTTACCGTACATGTTATTATGGCTCCATGGCATTTACTCTTTAAAAAGCGTTGTTGAGTGATTGTCAGTGGGCCGAGGTAATCGAGGCCGACATGTTCGAAGGACCGTGACTGGAGTACTCTTCGGTACGGAAAGTCACCCTGTTCAGGATATTTACGCAGCAAGTTATCCATAACGTTGACAGTGAATACAGAGGCAGAAAATTCGTGTTACTTCTGCTCGTAACTTTGAAATTCAAAGTTTTTCTCGTAATATTGACATTGTATGACTTATTCCTGGGTGAACTCTACTGTGATAAGCTCGAATAATGGATCAGGCTAGCTAGGAATTTTGTACTACTAGTAAGCCTTCCTTATCGGATTTAACATTCAGATGAGCCATGGACTGAAGTATAGAATCTTCAATTTTCACCTGCTGGTGTTGCTTGACAAGTGTTTACCCAGCTATAATAATCTTCTCGCCCGAAATATTAGGATTGAGATTTACCTTGATAGGATGGAGAATTGAATGTACCGTACAACTAACGCCACCATCCTTTTGGAACTATGTAGTGCCTACTTCTCCAGTGAATAAAGATATCTTTGTTGTTTGTTTCATTCAAGGAATTGTGATTGGCAAGAATTCATCTTCTTGTTTGAGTAATTCAACGACTGTTAAGTTGCTTTTATTATTATAAAATTCTGAGGGATCTTCTGCAGCGTTTTTATCGTATTCGAAAATATAAGAAGAAACTTTCCATTTTGCGTAAATTCTCTGATGAGGGATGGACCATTCCATTAAAAATGATCAAGGAAATCCCACTGCTTAAGACCACGGTTATACAGTTGGCTGCGTGGTGCTGCGATGAAATGTGGCCAAAGATTATACGATAACCGACGTTATGATTGCGCTTAACGACTTCATCGTTTTACCCATATAAGTGCAATCTCTGAGTGAGAGAGAAAGAATACTGCTTGGATTTTCAATACTGTTCCAAGTTGAGTCAATACGGCGTTGGTCAATCGAAGTGCTAAGGTTACGGCATCTAGTTCCATTTTTGATATGGTTCGAGAACTTTCAATGGAGGCAACTGGCTTTTGGCCATGAGGTGAGTTGAATCAAGGCACTGTTGTACCGGCTTTGTAAACCACTGCATTTCTGTATAGATATTGATCTATTCTTTCTTCCGGGATTTGGGTAATATATCATACCAGTTGTGCTTGTCTTCCCATAGCTTACGTAGGAATACCCTCGCTTTGCGGAGTAAAGGCACTAAGAAGACCACTGGATTGTATACTGACGCTTTCATGCTAGCTATAGTTCGCTCAGTGATGAGTTGATGCGTCCTTGGTGGACATGACACTTGTAAGTAATTGGAATTGGTTATTCCATTGATTCCCTAGCGCTTTCGGAAATTTATCATCTGATTTACCTTGGTAAGACATTGTTGTCATTAGAGCACTGTCGTTGGAGGAAAACTCTCAAAAATCCATATTAAGAATCTTGAATAGTTTCGTATGTGAATGGACTTCTAATACTTGCTCTGTGCGGTCGACCGTAAGAATAAGGTTATCGACATGAAAATTTTTTTTCAATTGTGCTGCCAGTTCAGCGTCTTGCTTGTACTGTTCAAGATGATAGTTGGTCGTTCCGGCCACAACAAATGGTGATTATTCAACCCGTAGGCTACTCTGGTGAATCTTAGGGTTTTTATGTTGCTGGGCGATGGTGGTGACCTGGGGTCATGTACCAGAGGCAGCGCGTGGCATCACGGTCCTGCTCATGGAGTCGGACTTGTAGAAACGCCTTTTCGACATCTGATGTGATAGCGATTCTGCCTATTCTAGAGCGAAGGAGTGTGCCGCATAATTGGGAAAGGGATCCTCTATAATGAGCTAATGTATCATAAACTATTCTTAGTTTAATGTGATTTTATGTGAAGTTATTACCGCTTGGTGAGGTACATACTGAATTCGAGGAACATGTGGGGATTCGTTCTCATTAATCTCCTCTAAATTGTTTGAACGAGTTAATGTTTAAATATGCTGTTGTACATATTAAGCAGATGTTCGTTATTTTGTAGAGATTTTTACACGCTTGCTATTCTATAGTCTCTTGAGTGCAATCGCTTCATAACGGTATTGACAGTTGCTTTCAAGGAAGACGGACGTATTAGTCATTGTGCCGTCTTTCAATGGTTCTATTGAAAAGATCCCAAACTTGTTGGCCTATCAATGTTTTTGCCTCTTTTCAGAGTGTGCGAACTGTTCCGTTCCTGCTGATTCTAAAGTCCACAATTTTGCTGCATCCTCATCATTAGTTTCTTATTGTTGGGTGAGGACATTATTGACTTGCACATATAGTGACCAATATTGAATTCATTTGTTGATTACGTAATCGTCCTCCCGCGTATGATGTGCCTTTCTTCTTCCTTGCGCTGCATTTGTGACAACACGCTGACGTTTTGCATTCGTTGTGTTTGTAACGAATTTTCGCTTTTTCCTGTACATAAGTATCCAAGGGCGTAGGAAGAAGATGTAGGCCAGATGAGAGATTAATATGGGGCTTTTCTTTTCAAATGCCATAGTTGATCAAATCCGAGTAGAATGGAGGGTTGGACCGAAGACACGTTCTCATTGCTATCAAACTGAATATTGTATGCCCGGATGAAATACATATCATTTAGACATATTTTTGGTGGACGGAACGGCTTGTAACGGTGTGGTTTGTATAGAAGAATAATGAGAGTTCGTGGGCCGTCGCGTCCCATACACTGAGTGAGACTTTTGTTGATATATATTCTTGAACGTTATGAGAGCCGAATGTATTTACATGTAGTTTGGTTTCAACGATTGTGGGTAGATGAAGTTCTTTAGCGAGTTTTTTATCAATAAAAGATGATTCGGCACCTAATTCCAATAATACAGAAACTTTCTTCAACTGTTTTGTTGTTGGATTTATTACAGTCATTTGTCCCGTAGGTAATCCAGTTGGCTGTATCTTTATGGTTGACCTCATGAATGGTTTGATTCGACGATTGGCTCGCGTCCGATCTGATATATGTTTGAAGTAGAAGTAAGCTTCTTTGATTCTTTTCCTCTAATTTTATTCGTCTTCATATCCTTTTTGAGATTTTCTTTCTCTGAAGAAGCTGGAGACGTTTTATCTCCTGATGCTGAATACAAGCACCACGATGTGGCGCCGTTTCTGGCACCTATAGCTTGAAGAACCTCTCTACTGCACAATGCTGCGAGTTTCGGATGCACATATATGGCACAAGTTGTTATTTTTGAGATATTGAAGTCTTTTTTGAGGCGTTTTGTACTTAGTGCAATATAGGGGTTTGTGATTCTCTTTGCAATACATGCAAATGAGTGTCGAGAATGGCTGCTTGGACTCCTTGGTAAAGGTTGACAAGGTGGTTTAACGGCTCATAAATTCCTCGTGGGTTGAAATCTGCTCGAAATATTTCAGGATGTTATGTATGTTGAAGGGCTTGTCAGTCATGGTGATCTTTTTCTTGAGCACCTTTCGCTGTGTATCAATAGGGAATTTTGACAACACCTTTTGGCACATACATTGATTGTCTACGTTTTCTTCTTTATGGGTTAGCTGGTCGATCATTGCTTGCATCTCCTCTAATAACATGCGCTGCTCCTGTATAGCTGGAGATCGAAGGTAGTCTAGTCCACTTTCTCCAGAGGTTGCCGTATAAGTTCCTCGGAGTTTCCATACTTACTGGTGAGGAATTCGATGGCTTTCTGGCAATCTTGTGTGGTCAGCTGGAATCTGTTTATAACCTTAAAGGTTCTCTTTTCAACGAGCTGAGTAAGTAGTTGAATTTTCGCAACTCCGAGAGATTTTGAGAATGAAAGTTCGCGTTGAAAAGAAAAGTTGTCCCAATCCCATATGTCGCCGTTAAAGGTTAGGATGGGAACGGTCGGTTGCTCTAAATTTTTTACAGCCGTCGTATTGCAAGGTTCCTCCACTACTCATTGTGGAGAGGTTAAACGATGTGAGTGATCGCTCGGCGTGTGCTCTGAAGGCACGAATGCGAGCGTAGAGAGTTGTAGTATATTCAAACACCTTGGTCAAATCTTCTTCCGCGGGGTTTAAATACTTTTCGAATTCTTCCTTAAAGTCTGGAAACGTTGGGTGCGTTTGTTCACATGCCATTGAAAATTCGTGCAGTGCACGTTCAAGCTTTGACGAGATTTTTTTGGGGCGCCTACTCCTTCTTCTAGCTTTTGCATGCTATCTCGAACGAATGTTGGCGTAAATTCCCCCTGTACGGCTGTAATGCTGATGATCTCTAGTCTCTCTTGTTTGAGTTGCGCTAGGACCGTTTTCAAATGCTTAGTAAGCCTCAAAAGTAGTCTTTTGTAACTTACAATTGCTAATTGGGACGGCATGATGGAATTTTTTTCCATTATTTGATTTTTTTATTTAAATGAGTAATTAAGCTTACCTAAACCCTTTATTGGGCTGCAATTAGCGAATACAGTACAAAATGGCGAACAGAGCAGATGCAGTAATACAGTAGAGTAACGAGACGATAGGGAGAAGGGCAGTGCACCAATTGTAACAGAGGTGCACCAGAACTTTGTGACAAAGGGTTCGATTCGAACAGTCGCTGTTTCAGTTATAGCACAGGCAGTTCATTGGTTATACTGAGTTGTTAAAGTTGTTTAAGCCACGCGGGACTTTTATTAGCTGTTTCTGTTCTGAACTCCTTGTCTTGGACTATCATTCATCTTTATAATAACAGTACAACAATAGCAGTGGGTTATATAGGCAGGTTATAATTAGCGTAAACAAAGCAAGAGGAGGTCGAAGAGACAGTCGAAAAAGAAGCAAGTGAAAGTGGAAGCCTAGAATTAACCTTTGACCATTTATTTACAAATCCAAAAAACTTATCTTGATTAGCTGACGCGAGATTGGTAAATTAGTCGTAGAAGTTCGGCTGACGTTTCGGCGACCCGCCTTCTTCAAAGCCTGGGCGTATGTAGTATTAGTCTATTTGAACGATTCGGATGGACTTATTTATATGCTGCCTAGGTCAGGTTAGAAATAAAACGAAGAGAGCGCGCGAGATCTCGTGTGATGGTGACGCATTCGTCCTTGCGGTTCATTTTGGGGTTTTTGGCGTTTATCCAAAATACCTCAAGAGTTTTGCGCGTGGATGTTTTTGATTCCTGCGCTAGGATTGTGACAGTCACATCAAAATCCTTGTTGTTGTGTTTTTGTGTCCTATGTAAACCTAAAGGTTTGATTTTATCTATTTAAGATTTACTATCTAGATGTTCTTTTATGCGGATGAAAAGTGATCTACCCGTTTCGCTTATATATTCTTTCCCGCATGTTTTACATGTTAGTAAAAAAAAACTGTGCCCGATCTCATACAATCCCCCTCTTTTCCGTTAGGGCAGATTATACAGTTTTTGGTGTTGCACAATCGATCATAAAGTCTATTGCAGATCAGCTGATGGCGTAGGGTGGGAGGTGGAATTTCGACAACTACCAAGAAATTTTCAAGACCGCATCTTTTTAGGCACCTTTTGACCGCCCTACTAATTTCGTTTGATATGAATGGCAATTTGAAGGGAACTCTAATCAGGTGCGGAGTATTGTTCTTTTGGGACCTAATTCTACTTTTTGGATAGTCCCTAGTGGCAAATGTTTTGCAGTCGCTCGAAATGGCAATTTTTCGTGCCAAGTCTAATGATTCGTTCCTTTCCTCTTCTCCAGTGCACACGCTTTTAGCAGTTTGAAACATGTTTTTGATTAGCGGTTTTTCCATGTGTGAAGGATGAGAGGAAAGATGATTGACCAAAATGCTTTTGTTACTTGGTTTTCGATACCATTTTGTACTATAGCCACTATCCAAAAGCCTTACTTGGATGTTTAAGAATGGAAGCCAGCTCCGTTTGGACTTTCTCGCGTAAATTTTATATGCTCTGACTGTCCGTTCAAGACTTCAAAACATTTGTCCATTTCCTCTTGTGTGGAACAGACAGTGAAACAATCGTCTATATACCGCAGGCAGTAGAGCAACGGGCGGTTACCGAGAACTGGAGCTTCTCCCTTATACATAAATGCGATGGCAAGACTAGGTGCTAAACGTTGACCCATGGCTAACACACTGAGTTGTGAGAAGTATTTTCCCGACCACCGAAGGGTTGAACAACTAAGACATTGTTTTAGGAGGGTCATTAGTTGTTGAATACATTTATATACAATTCTTCGAAAGGATGGTATAAAGTTAGAGTAAAACAAAGGCATAGTAAGGTTGGAGACTCCAGTATGAGATTAGAGAGCATGAGTTTACAATTAGGTCTCGTGGGAAGGTCAAATATTAAAATAAGCTCTAATTCAGAAGTACAAAGAGAGACATTCATGTCACGCTGGTCACGAGATTGTTCGAGCACTTACTGTAGACATGATCCAAAGTGCATCGAAAGTTCAACCGTCTGTCGATGCATGTACATAGACTTACGAAAGTAGAAGACGCTGATTGAGTGTAACATTACAAATTACACTTGGGAAAGGGTAGACAACATTCGTAATATCATGGAGAATGTTATCTACAAAGGTAACGATCAAGTATGACTTCAATCTTCAACCAGAAGGACGATCAAAGAATGTCCGTTTATAACTTTCGTTTTTAGTGTTTTCTTAAGACAACGCTCAAAATTCAATATGCCTTGCAATCATTTTCAAGCCACGCATGTCAGTGGTCTGTCAAACAGGACTGACTTATAGAGCCCGATACACGTGTTTCGATCTTGCAATCTCGTCACTCGGGCAGTTACCCTTTCTCGTCTTTTGCTAATCTCCGTGGGTGCTCCAGTCGCCACACTAAGAGTTAGCGAAGACGAACGCTTTACTCTCTATGTCCAGTGAAAAACTCACCAAACACAGAGTGTTGTACACTCGATTGCTCGTGGCTAGTATATTCCGTTTAGATATCATTGCCGCTAGGTATTTCTGAAGATTGTTGTGCTTGAATCCGGTAGTTGCACATCATCAATTCCTCTTTTAAAGTATTTGTTCCTTCATCATCCACCACATCTTTAAGCGTTTGACAGAAGGTCGTTGCCCTTAGGATTTTGCCGCAGCCACTTAGCTGTAAAACAGACTTACATAGCTATACAAGAAGCTTGGAGATAAATCTGTACTGTTTAGTTTTCTGCCTCTTTCACTGCAGAGTCTTCCTCCATATCCGCTAAGGCAGATATATCTGGAGCAGTCCCTCGGATGAGGAGAACCATCATTTTCGCATCTGGCAGAATTTCTACTAGTGCACTTGTCTGAGAAACTCAACTAAACAGAGACTCGATACAGTGATCAAATAGATGTCGTTGCACTCTCACCAAGACATTTACGGTGAAGATTCATCATGGGTGTATCATAGAACAAAAGTGCACTCGCTATCCAAGAGTTTGCATATAATTGATATCGCGCGGCACCATAGCGGGATGATCGTTCCGTGAGATGCTGCAGTTGAAACGTCAATTACCCGTGCTTAATACTTTCGTAATCGTAGGTCAGATAATAGTTGTGGTAGCTGTGTACGATTTCTTTTAGATTGCCAACCGTCCTAAAAATAAGCTGCTCCATTTGTGCACGTCTATGATGCCAATGTACCTAAGATTTATTCTGAAGTTCTGCGCATAAAGTGTTACGAAGTCACTACGATTGTGTCTCGACTGCGTGTGGAAGAAACCCAAGGCGTGACCGCTTTCGTGTAAAGCAATTTCAGCTCACACAAAATAAGAGTGTAATGTAGTTCAACATTTAAATTGGTTTCTTTCTTTTTCCTTGCATAATCTGAGAAACTAAGCAAATATTCCAATTAGCCTCTACCCCACATTCTGACAGCGCTCTTAGCGGTGGTATGATGTTACAAATTTACCCAATGATGCAGAGTGATATGCATGCGAAAAAAAGAATTCTGTTTGATCATGTAACAGCTAATATCTGTTACCGTGACTAGGCTCAATGTTGATAGTGAGCACCCGCGTCATACTGTTAACGGTTTGTTGCTGACAGTAATGAGCAATTAAGCAAGAATCAATAAACAACAACGCTCCTCTGCAAGTGTAGAGCTGTCCTCGCCTGGTTCATTGAAAAACTTGAACAAGATTGCTCGTGAAATGCTCATAGTCTATCCATTTCAAGAACTATGAAGACCAACTTTGTGAAGGTGTTTGTCCATCGACTGACTACTGATATCATTAGGGAATTTAAGTACTGCATTCACTATTCTGGCAAATTTCCAAATCAATTGAGACGGAGCTTAATAGGAAAAGTGGATGACGCCATTAAGCTCCACCAAATAGTTCTTACCGTTTATTTGCCATCGTTCATGCTGCATTTCTTTTCAATCGAAACGTATTTTTTGCATTTACATTGTTCATTCTGGTGTGAACAACACAATTTGTGATACCGATATCTCTAATAATGGACCGCGGCGTACGATTTTTCGATAGATTAAAGCGATGCGTTTTTGTTGAAGTGTCAATGTTCATCAGGTAACTCGTGCTTTATTTTTCAAGCAAAATTGGCTTTTGCTGCCAAGCTGCTTTGCGGAAACGATACGATTCCAAAATGATGCGGTGTTACCCTGAGAAGAATGTCTTTTGACGGATGAAATTCATGAAGTTGACCTGCAACGTCGAATTGATTCAATAGGTTTGCTGTTATAGATAATAAGCAAATCTATGAAATTGGGTTCCCAAGAAGATTACTAGTAATCGGAGTAATTGCTCTGGTGAAATGAGCCGCGATGATAATCTTCATGTTGTTCGAAAACTGAAACTTCATACGAACAATGTGAGCAACTCCATAATACCTTTAACGACAAAGCAGTGTTCACAGCAAAGAATAATCTCCAGTTCACATGAATATTTGCCATATCTCATGTTTTAGGTAAACGCTGGAGCTTCTCATAATTTTCGTTACACTTGTGGAAACAAATGATTCTAATGAACAATATAATTAAATGAGCTTGCAAACTTTTGGAACTGATCGTAAAGTTTTATTCTGTTGTCCCAATACGAAGGCGAACTCGATTACTCAGCGTTGTGTTTTTACACTCTTATGGCGTTATCCCAATAAGTAATAATTGAGCTGAAATTTGTGCTTTGTATTTATCATTGCATTCCCACGTCTAAATGGAAGAAAATAGTCGAATTGGATTGTTACTTTTACATATAGGCGTCACTTTGTTCGATTAGAGATGTTCACAGGATCAGTGCTTTTTTTACGAGAGTCATATAATTCATGGATGAAGCTACTGGTAGATTTCGTGCAGTAACACAATCGAAGGACGTGATGAATTTTTGTAGTTCTTCTAATTATCGAAAGATAGCTGAATCGAAAATATTTTTCTAGAATTTTTGCCACTTTAGGATCCATTGTGGTTGCCTAGCCGATCACGAATATTTCATGACGATTCTTTTTTGCAAGGTGTATTGGTAATAGTTCAAAGCAATCGATTTTTTTGAACATGTTATGAAGAATGAATAGCGATAAATTTGCCCCGAATTGTTATTCTATTCAAAGTTTGTGCGGTATGGGCATTATCATCTTTAGAACCGAATGCCGACACCTCGACGACAACGTCCTCTTCAAAGACATTTTTGGCAAGTGTAAGACCTCCTATCCGTCGTCTATAAGCCGCTGCATGGTTGGATATCGAGAATGAAGAAGTTTAAAACCCTGCGCAAGCCTTAAAAAAGGACAATTTCTGAGATATCTTTTGGAATTGTTACGGCACTACTGCAATGCTGGACGTATGTTTTGGCCTTTCAACAGCATTAGCACCAGGGTGACTTACGTTTCATCTAATTCTTTGCAGAAGGGTATACTCCTATATGCTACCTCAGACATAGCCGCTACCATAATTATAAAATGTCGAAGTTGATGTAACGTAATGAAATATTGACCGCTCTCAAAAACTGAACTTCCATAGATTCGCTGGCTTTAACATATTTATAGCACAGGTGCCTAATAAAAGTGTCTCATTTCCCACTGCATTTTCGCCAGCTGTAAGTTGAAGTCGGATTTAGCATTTTTTGTATTTGTTTTGAGAACATTTTTTTGAATGCTGCACTTCTAGAGGTCATCGTTGGGCATGAACTGAGCAAATTCACTCTGCCCAATTCAGTTGTAATAAAAATTAATTGCCCACGAAGTTTGCAATTTAGAAATCTTGACATTGAAATAATGAATTCAAAAGTTCATTTTATATATTTGAACTTAGACGTCGTGTAGAACAAACGGCTGGAGATTTATCACTATGGTGACTGTGGTAATGGTACTTGTGGAGACCGAGGAACCGCTAACGGAATGCTGTGACACAGTGCAATATTGGTTCTAGAAATTTCGTCATGGTCAATCCGACGTTATATATGAAGTATGTGGAGACGTCCTCCTGCTTCTGGCAACGATTTTGAAAACATTGTCTAGGCAATAGAGCCCAACTGTTCTTGAACTGGCTAGTTTGCCAGGAATAGGATTCTAGACTAGTTCAAAATCTTCGGAAAAAAATCTTTTTTAGCGTCACAGTTGGTGACAAAAGGAAGTTGTCCTAACTTATTACCCTATATATAGCAGCAAAAGCGCATGTGGCGCAGTGGTTAGAGGTGCCCTGCGTCGCACACGAGGTCAATGGTTCGATCTCGCGGTCGTGGCTCACCAAGCCATCCACTCCTCCGGGGTCGGTGAATTGGTACCAGGCAGGTCTCAGACTTGTCTGGAAGGATAAGCAGCACTGACTCGGTTCGGTGGGAGGCCACCGCGAGTCATTGTAAAGGCCAGATATGCATTCAATCACCTCAAACGTTAAAAATTGAAGTCGAATGCATGGCGCATCCCTCAGGGATTGATCAACGTTGAGAGCTTTATCCTTTATCCTTTTATCAGTACTAAGAAGTTTTTCCGTTCCTGACAAACGTTGCTTTCTGCAACTACGAAGGCGCGCATCGTCAGAAACATTTCTATTGTGCTAGAACAATCTGAACTGAGCATTTAATTGACATATATTGGTAAATCTACAAAAAAAAAACGCTTTGAGGAGTGAATGTTATAACGAGGCGATTGCTCAGTTTTGATTAATTAAAATTTGCTCACTCAAATATCCTATCATTGCTTCGAGAGCACATCAATAAATGCCTTTCTGTAGAATAAAGAAGAATAGGATTAATTAATCAATTTCAGATTGATATCTCGCTCATCGAGACCATGCAACGGGGTTCTGTCTTCTCTCCAAATCCTTCGATAGTTATGATATGGTCATATAACACAGAATCTTTTTTTGCTTAAGATATGTTATAGTTTCTGATCTAAGGCGTTATGGAAGGATGCCATCCAGTGCCTTATCTCTTCAGTATTCATCACCATTCGTAAATGAAGCCGTGACATAGGCATACCATTCAAAGCCATGACTTACTCTTATCATTATTTTCTCTCCAAACAGGTGACTTCTAGCTAATATTTGCTTTAGTCAAGTTCATGTGAAGATATAAGAAGCTTCATGCTAGCAGATATGTCAGTGAAGGTAGAAACATTGGTGAAATTACGATTCTCTGTCACAGGAAATAAAAGTGAAGAAATTCCGTGCCGTCGAAGTTATTTCCCTCTGTTGACAACTGTCAAATTTATCATAAAGCTTTGAAAACAGCAGATTCCTAGTTCACAAATCAGATTATGACTTGGAAGCAGATTCTTAATTCACAAATCAGACCATGACCTGGACTTCCGAGATTATTATTGTGATCAGGCATTTTTATCTGTCTAAACTATTTTATATATAACCTTCAGATTATCAGAAATCTTCACATTACAATAAAATAAGACGTACTTCTCTCACTGTGTAAATTTTCCAACTAGAATTCTATGTTTAACTCCTAAAA
>JAHQIW010003856.1:0-10735 GCA_019055375.1 Parelaphostrongylus tenuis
CTCCTCGAGTGAGGCCGGACAAAGTATTCCGAGTCGGCTGCCCATTGTAGTTCGTTCTCGTTGAAGTCTTCGCCATTTGTTCTAAGTGGATCCCCAATGGTCTTCGTGTGGGACCTTTCAAATGAAGATACATCCCTCAGCGATACATTTGTATACGGGATGGTTGATAGTGATAGCGATTTTCCGTTGATAATTTTTTTTTCCAATAAAAAAATCCGACCTGTGGAAGTAAGTACTTTAAGGCTCTATGAAGCCGGCACATCTTGGATCGCTCTCGAATTCATGCAGGGCAAAATGACCATGACAGACTTACTATCGGCTCGCAGTTTGGAATCAATCCCTTCGTTTGCGCGGTTTTGAAAAAAGCGTCGTTATGCGGTAACACCAATGAGGATATAAGACCAGCTTATCGCATCACTTTTTTTAATGATTTCCAAAAAGAAACGCGTTTCTATATAGCAAGAGCATCGCTCAGTGAAGCTCCTCTTTTAAGACGATACTCCACGCAAAGATTCAACTACGAACGTAGAACGAAAAGACGAAGACCACACCGAGGGCGAACGACTGTGGACGATCTGACTCAAATAATCAGGCTCTTTGGAAGACGCAAATACATCGATGTGTTGGCAAACTGAATACATTTTCATCAACTTCGTAGCTTTTCATTGAATCAAGCAAAAATTAAGACTAATGTAGTTCAAGAGTTTTCAGGGGGAAGTTGAAAAATCTTCAAGATCTCTTCAAACACTCGAATTCCGCATGAGTGGTTAGGCAATCATAAAACATCCCATCCACCCTTTGTTAGTCTTCTACAAAAACAACGAAAACACTTTGGAAAGCAGAAAAAGGCAAAATTCTTGAGGATGGGGCAGTTTGGGAAAATTTTTTTCGCAGAGTTTATGAAGTACATTGCCAAATAGCGTGTATCGGGAACGATTTTCTGTTGGAATTTTTGCTTCCATTGTTGGAATTGCCTAGAAATGAGACTACGCAACTACCAATTTCAGAAGTTACGCATGTAGCCCAACTTTTATAGGTGCTCTGGCGAACGGACGCACGCTGTGCAATGGTTCAAATCCGCGCCCAAGAGCTGCACTAGGGCCTTGTATCCCACAGCGGTGGATTCTTATCCAGAGCTTCTCTGAGTAGGATAGGGACGATACTGGACTATGACACACGCGGCAGGTCACCTGCAGTCAATTGTAAAGGCCGGGACATGTATTCAACCGACTTATGACGACAGCCTGGATGAATTCGATAATTTGTGGGTACATGCTGTCAGGAATTGATAAATGCTCAAAGTTTTATCAACTTTTTATCGTGCTTTTAAGTCTGGCAATTTCATCGACTTAACAGTGTCTGATTAAGCTAAAGGAAACAATGATGGAGCCTCCTTACATAGCGGTATAAGACAGCTTGAAAGGTACAACAGAGAGCTAGATAGGAGGATTCTATCATGTCACGATGACATTGTTATCACAGTTAGAAAAATAGTGTTGCGTCAAACGCCGAATCTTCACAACAAAACTATTCAACACTAGGGCTACCGGCTTGGAATGAAATTCCACTCTCCATGTGGGTCAAGCGCATATGACGCAATGTGTGAGTGGAAATCACTTCACAGCGAGTGCACTGAAAAAGTTGTTGCATGTAAACAGTGGCTCCTGCCACAACGATGTAAGCTGTTGTAATTTTTCAGAACGTCCAGGAAAATTCTCAGTAAGATAACATGAGTTGAAAGAATTCGGTATCTAGCTACTAAATCGTCTCTGTTTTGCTGATGATAATGATCCTACATAATCAAGGCATTATCCCAAGCGGAACAAACATTCTTCGATCGCCACAGTACCTGCATAAAAATTTTCTAGAAGCAGCAGGAGTGGCACGCAATTGTGCATGGTAGCAACAAAGTTCTTTTCTTGTTTAGAGGGGGAACAAGTTGAAGAAACGACTCCAATTCGTAGAGCAGGGAATTTTTCCATAGGAGGCGTTTAGTATTCATTCGAAAGCTTAACTCTCTGGCTACAATCCCATGCCGCCGGTTACCAAAACATACTTTTATAACGCTATAAAACCCAAATAAACTGTTGTTTAATGCTCGCCTTTCGCCTTCATTTTTACGAAGCGTATATAAGGGCTGAAAGCGCGAAACGAGCATATCAGAGTGTAGAGAATTTTCCATAGCTTTATCTTGAAGTTTCTATCGCGATGCGGTTTCGGTTTCTGTCGATCGAACCCCCACATTGAACAACGATATTTGAGACACGAATAGATCGCTCCGCCTACTGCTCCGCTCCGTGAGTTAGCCAGTAACAAGGTTACCGAAGATGTAAAATTCGATCTCATTTGCCCTGCTAACGATTTTTCCAAAAAATATGCACAACGTTAGATATTTATTATCGTGCTATGAATAGGAATAAATAAAAAATTCAACACTATGATCACTACGATCACTTTGACGACATTCAGGAGGCCAAGAGGTCCAAATTTTTCCAACACTGATTTCATAGCATCATCACACTAATCAATGAAGATTGCACGGAGACCATGAGGCTTAAAGTCAAAAAATTTTTACCATACGATCATCTAGTGCCACATAAATCTGCCAAAGTTGCTTCTTCTCCAGCCTGTGGCAAAGCAAGAGAGTACATAGCTGAGTAAAATGTGGCGGAAAGCCACCAACGACTTGTTAATGAGGTATTGGCCTGATCCACAGCGTAGCTCGACAACGCTCTACAGCACTATTCGTTAGGACGACACACAACTATTGTTTATTTTTGAGGATTTTTTCAGCACGTCAACAAAATTTCAGATAAAAACGTTTGATTCTGTTACTACGGATTCTCTACGGCGCTGAAATGTTTCTTAATGCGTCCAGCGATTTATACTCGTGATAAAATGAAGGCGAAAGGCGAGTGTGAAACCAGATTTTTTTTCTGCTTGCTAAAGCGTTATGAGATGATTTTTTTGAAAAACCGGCGACGTGTAGCTGTAGCCAAGAGATTTAGGATTTCAAATGATTACTCAAATACTATGAAAAGTTTCTGTCCAGCGAGAGGGATCGGCTTAAAACATTTGTTGCCGTCTAACACAGAAGTACCGCTTTTTTAAAGAATTCTCTGAGTACCCGGAAAGAATCGAGATAAGTCATGTGTATGATGCACCCCTTTATTCACGATCAAACCCAATGAGGATTTAAAATGTTTACTCATAGATCGCTAAAATTCAAAGAATTTGACGCTCCCAGTTCAGGATAGGGAATGATACGCAAACGGTTGACACAGGTGGGATTGAACTTGCGCTTTGTCCATACCCAGAGATGCGTACTACCACTACTACCGAGGTCTCCGCTCTCCTTGCTTCATGTGCTCAGTCGTTGAGGGATTCGTAAACAATTCTGAAGAAGAGACTCATGCTACCATCATTCAACATGTCTACGAATTTCCTTCTTGGCTATGTGTCCACAGTCTTACAGTTGATTTTTCTCAGGTTCGTAATCAAGGTTTTTCATCACCACAACGGTCCTCAAAAAATCTTGCTGATGTCTCAACTAATCTCATGGAATTGCAAAAGTGAATAAAGCACATTGTGCAGTATCGGCGACTAATGGTGGAACAAGAAAAAGCATATAGCAGTGCAGCGGGAGAATCAGAAAATGCATGAAGCGAAGTAATCTACAGACAGGAGAAACTGAAAGTCGACAGAAGCAAAAAACGGAAGAGAAGTAAATGGGGCGGAGGAGAAACGTGATCACCGAAATGCGGGGCAATCTGAAACTACAAAAAAAGTCATGATTTCTCAAAATCCATACTCTACTCGAATTCTAATTTACCGCTATTACAGTAATCTCTCCTTAATGTTTACCACCCCCAGCGGATGAAGGTGTTCGAGGGTTCCAGGTTGCGAAGTACAGCGAGGGATTCAGTCCCCAGTAGGGTCATCCAAGCTGAGAAGCCCGACGTTCCCATGCGGAAAGTCTAGTTAAGAGTCAACCATACCACAAATGACCGCCGTCTTGGTAGCTATTAGTCACAAGGTGGTAATCTCTCTTTCTGATCCACAAGGGTCGGCGATCTGCTCTAATGTGGTGACGACCTGAGGAAGCCAAGACCAGGCTTACCTCGAGACTTCAGGCAACGGAACAACTAACAACAACAACAGCTTTTCATATGCTTACTAGGTCTTCTATGAAAAGCTCATCTTCAGCGAATGAGATCGACTTTTCATTTGACACCTCATAACTGATTTGTACCGCAAATCTTTGACTCCAGCGGGAGTTGAACCCAGCGCTTCAAATTATACTAGGGGGGCGTGTTACCACCCGCATCATCGAAATCTCCGCTCTACAACCTCTCTCTCTCTCTCTCTCTCTCTCTCTCTCTCCGCTCTCTTCGATTCTTCTTTTGTTGAATCAAGCCTATCGAAATGAGAGAAGAGGGAAGAAGGGGAAGAAGCAGATTGCGTTAAGGAGGATGAACGATGCAGCTCCAGCTCGCACTTGCTATCTTCTCAGAGACAAATCTAGAGGTACCAATTCACCGCCAACCCAGTGTGGTTGAGAATGCTTGCTCAGCCCTCACAACGCGGGTCTGGGGTCGAACCAACGGACCCACATTGTGTGCGGCACGGACACCTCTGAACACTGCGCCATACGAGCGTCCGTGACCTCTACCCCTATATAGCAGCCATTTCACAAATCGTTTTCAAAGCTGATACAATGGGCAAGAAAAATCCACGTGAACCCATAGCCTCCTTGCACATGACGATTCACGGTGTACTATTATAGCTCCAAAATTCAAAACCGTGCGTAGCATTGCGCGTGGTCTGCAACTACAGATCTCACACTGTCATGAACCTTCACCACAGTATCCTGGATAATTTTGTATTGCACCCGATCTGAAGCTCCATCCAAGTTTTACAGTTAGTCTTGGTTACTTTTCGCTTATTTGTCTTTATGCGAAGTTCTCCCTCCCAATAGGGTGAGACTGCGAGTTCGATCCCCGCCCGAGGTCAAAAGTTTCCTGCGTCACTCGTCATTCTGGATATAAATAGATCAGTTATATGCTGATTTAAGAGGGGAATTTCAAAGGTGACTTACGAGTCGGTGAGGGGAAAGTCATAAGTCAAATCGTATTTTAATTTTTGGGGAGATAGTGTCGTTTTTGGGGATTTCTTGGGCTCTGGTGCCCAAGAAGTAAGCAGCAGGGCCAGGGAAAGAAAAAGAGGCGGAGAAGGGAAGGGGGGGGGAGGGTGGGGTGGGGGTTTGCTGGTATCTTTTAATTGATCTTCTGGTCAAATCCTTTTTCGTTTTAATTTTCGTTCGTAATTTCCGTTTCTTTAAGCTCATCTGTGCGTTTTTCAGGATAATGGCGAACGTTGTGCCGGATCCAGACGACGTAATGGAGGCCGATTATCAGAAACACGTACGTCAAAATTTTTTTATTCGGCCAAAATCGTTACCAGTAATTCGTTTTTATTGATTAATATTGGGGGGGGGGCAAGGTGGGCGGTTATTGAGAGTTTATGAAGCTCGGTGTAGCTCGGCCTGGATGACACCCCCCCCCCCCCTTCTCCATCGACACTCTTCGGCAGCATAACGATCGCCTACGGAAAGCCCTAGCCTGGCTATCCTCCAGGTTACAAGAAGATGTGTTCTACGGCCTGTAGAAATACCTTGCGTTCGGCTGTTTGAAGGCAATTGGTCTGATAGAATGTCCTAAGAGCCGTTTGAACCGGCTTATTCCGCGGACCCGATGGGCGTGTGCAGCCATTCCACCTCCTCTGCCCCGATTACCGCCGACTACAGCCACATTTCTTTACAAGACCCGCAGCACACGTCAAGTAACACAGTCAAAACATCGGCAACAGACCGCACGCGAATCATTGAAAAGCTTAACTGCGGGTCTTGCAACGAATGTAGCTGTAGTCGGCGACTGGTTGGGCACTGCGAGGTGAAGTCGTTGGACACATCAGTGGGTCCACGGAAGTCAAACGAGCAAATGGTCTGTTATAGCATCCTCGAGTGGTAGGCGTATGTTCCGGCGTTCTTGCACGCGTCATCATCGCCACGTGATTTTTGATTTACCGTTCCTCTACAACTAGTGTAAAACAGCGCCGAAGATGTATCACCCCCACGTCAAGTGAAAAGATCACTAGATGTTTGCGGTTGACCAGCCATGAACCATCGACCTAAAAATCACTCTAGACCGAAAACACGGGGTCTCAAAATAATCGCTGGAAGGATTTGCTATATGCCAGTGTTTACCCGCCGTGAGCCATCGACTGACAGTCACTTAGATCTCGACATTTGTGGTCTTTTCACTTCACTGGAGTGATGCATCTTCACGGGCACGCTTTCGCGTCAGTTGTAGGAGCACGGTGAAACCGAAGAGCATTGTGGTACTGGTGAGGCGTGCGAGAGAGCCAAAACGTACGTAATCACTCAAGATGCCGGCTTCGAAACCTCTCTACAAAAGCTTAGCCTCTACCGGGGCCGTGGACCCATGACCTCTGCTTCTCTGACCCTGGCGTTGTTGCGTCTAACATTGGCGGCTATCACCCAGCGAGCCATTTTAGCCGCAACATGTTCACGTTAGACCGCCATGTGTTAGAACGAAACGCGCTGAGTTAAAGACGAACGAGAGGGCGTGAATCCAACGGTCCCGAAAGGGTCAAAAACGTTTCTATCGGCTATTCTCCACGTTTCCGAAGAAGCAGACAAGCAAGGAGACGAAACAAATGCTAGAAGTCAGTAGGATCCTCACAGTAGGAGAAAGAGACTGATACGGGTCAAATGAAGTGATAAAGTGAAGACGAGAATTCGTTGAACTCTTTTCGCTTCTCGAGAGTTGCCGCTGACAAATTGCGTTACCGAGGCTCCTGATCCGTTTTATCACTTTCTCTGCAATTACAGAGTATCGATCTGTTAGTCAGCAATCAACCGTCAGTGGTTTGGCCTGTTCAAGCGCATTTTGGCATTAATCCCAGTTCGCAGAGGGAGTGATGGCAGAGCAAGAGCTGATAGTGCAAATGGTTAGCTCACGCACCTGGAAGGGTGAGGTGCGGGTTCGATTCTCATCCAAGGTTTTATTGTATCATGCCAGCGCCCAAAAGGAGTTGTAATAGGCTATTTTAGTCTAGCGTTATTCACATATTTATTCTTGATGATCAGGTTGCCGACGAGGACTCTGGACGACTTTGACGTGACGTGGGAATGCGAATTTGGACGATGATTTGCAGGTGTCTGTCGTTTCAGTAGAGCTTCTGTCGTTGTGTTCTTTCGTTTTTTTCTTTCTTTCTCTGTAAATTTAGGCTTTCTACAGATCGATTAAATGCTTCCAAAATCCGGAAGGAACTCCGATTCCTGAGGATACCGCCCCCAGCTAATCACTACGGTGAGACAAGTTAGGCTATCCTCTAATCCAACCTAGCCGTCCTATAATCCCTCAAAATCCGCCACGAAGTATGGATGTGTCGTTTCAGACGCCACCCAGGTATCGGCGCTGAAACTACCGCCGTTCGCTGTTGTTAAACAATCCTTCAGCCGTCGATATTGAGAGTGTATGTCAGTCATATAAGGGTCATTCTCTTCTAATCAGGTACTGTTCAGTTCTTCTTCGATTTTATGAAGATTATGTGGCCGTATGCACGTGTGGCAGACGTTGTCAGAAGGCGCTCTGTCAACACACTACGTTGGTCGACCTGGTTCGATTCCGCGCTTATATGCTCATGAAGCCTTCCATCCCTCCGCTATCGCTGAATCGGTGGTGCAAAATTTAGTTAGAGAACACAGCAGCGCTGACTGTTTTGCTAGGCCAGACTACCACGAGTCATTCTGAGGGCCAGCTATGCATTAAGTCACCGCAAACTATGCTACGAATGGACTCCAATGCATGGCGCTTCTCTCAGGGATTGATCAGTGCCGAGCACTTCATTCTTTACTATACATGGCCGTAGAATTTATTTGATACCACACTCTGTACAGTGAAAATAACGACTGGCGTTTTCGGGATATCGCTTTCTTTATGGCCTCGAAAGGTCAAATTGACTCGCAAAATACTCAGTCAATTAACTTCCATACCCCCGACGTTAAAGAAACGTGTAAGCAATTTTGGTTTCGCTCAGTCAACAGCTTTTGTTTATCTAACACTTAGACTTGAAAACTACAAAAACGCCGCGACGAGCGCAGTGACGAGCGCTGCAAGGCTAAATGCAAAACACTCGGCCTAGCTGAGAGTTGAACGCCGCGAGATCTTCACCCACACTCGGGACGCGTGCCACCTGTACACACTCCCGCCAGGCCACCGCCTTGTTACCATTTTTCATCACTGTAACCTATCGTAGCTGTCAGCAACCTACGTAACAAAAGCGATGGCCTCGATGGCGTGATGGGCAACGCCCTTGGCATGGGTATAAAACGCGAGTTGACAATTCCCCCCAGGGTTTGGATGTTCTGCATGTCACTTAACAGGCTGTTTATCACGCGAACTGAAATTTGTTCTTCGTTTCTCATTCAGCTGGGATCATGAAAGTGTTTGACCTGAGTAGTTTATGAGTCAATTTGACCTTTCGAGGCTATCAGGAAAGCGATATCCCCGAAACGCCAGCCGTTATTTTATTGTATAGAGTGTGGTATCAATATCTTACGGCATCGTTATCAGTACAACGGCATGGAGTCCCGGCGTTGATCAATCCCTAAGGGAAGCTGCAGCATTCGACTCTATTCGCAGCATAGTTTAAGGTGACTGAATTGAGAGGAAAGCCATTTCACTGAGTAATTTTTGAGTTAGTATAAACTTTTCAGTTCTGTCGTAGAAAGAAATGCCGCCGAAATGTTGGCCTTAGTTTTTTGGTATTTCAATTTGATAAACCGATAATTCGCTCTTTACAGTCTCAGCACCATCCGTTCATCAAGAAAACTACTGAATAATTGATTTGTCATCTAATTTCGCCTTTTGAAAGGTGATCAAGGACATGAATCGGTCCTATGCGGACGGTTCCCTACTTTCCTAGTATACCTCCCCTAAACGATGACGATCTTAGTTTTGATTCTTTTAAGGACACCACTCTTCACAACGTTGTGTGCCTTTTGTAGGCTCTCAAGACGGCGAGAGTGGAAACCCTTTTACTTCTTCTCATCAACCAAAAGTTTCGTCATCCAGCAAATCAGTCCGAGTTGCTGAGCTCTGAAAACCTCTATGAAACGTTTCAAGGAGTTTGACTCTTACATCGAGTTTTTTTTGTGTAAAATGGTCTTAGTTGATCCTCAGTTCACAACCTCGCCAATCTACTCTAGAACGCAGTAGGGTATGAAAAAGTCGTGGGCGTGACAATCCCTAGATCGAGAATGCGACCATGCATTCGGATCTCACATTCGTAACTGCCACTCGTTTGAGGCTCGATTGCGAATGCATATGCTGGCCCCTCTGCGAATCGACTCACAATGGACCTGCCGCATGTGTGTCGAGCTCAAGTGCGATAGCCTACCTCCATCCGCAGGACAAGAGCGCGGTATCACTCGCTACTGACCCGGAGTAATGAAGCAAGGCTTGTGCTGCAGCTTTGAAAAGCGAGGCGTGAATCGCTGAGGTGCAAGTCAGATCGAAAATACAAACAGAAGTCAATGGACTCGTTCATATTGTGTACGCAATACGAAGTCCCCTCTCAACCACTGCGCCACACGCGCCTCATCAGCAGTAATCTTCTTTCTACGCACCAAACTTCATACAATTATACAGGCCGAATCTTTTTTTATTTAGGTTACAGTTTCATAGCCGACCCATGTCCTCCTCTGAAGAGAGATGCGATCATGGACATGATCAATGAGATTCATCGTGTAGGTTTGACAATTTCTTTTTCGGGTAGCTGAACTGATGTTCTTGAAGGAGTTTCTTAGAATTCCGTCAACAGGTGCCACGTTATACTGAACTATTTGCCGCCGTTGGAGTCGATTGAAAACACAGCCATGAGTCAGGTCAAGCGACGATTTTACTTTGTCAGTCACCTACTGAGCAGTTAAGAAACACATGCAGTTCAGAATCATTTGGAGGACACCAGTGTTTGATCAGGATGGAGGTCGACTCAGAGACTACATTGAAATCGTCCTATCCAGTTAGGATTTTACTGTCTTTCGGACATATACGAGAAGCAGAAGGCATGAAGTGTGTAAAGGTGAGAACCCGCGAGTCGCTGATTCTCCCCTTATAGATAGCTTATTCACATAGTTCCATACTCTTGCAATGGTCAAACTGCGTACGCGGCCTGGCGAAGGGGGCGTTAGAGCCTAGCCCCTGTGGCCACTCATGCGGTCGCAGGATTTCGACTCCCTTGCTCAATACTAACTAAACTTAACCCAATTACTTCGGGTGGTCCGCGAAGCTCGCACCAGATGAATTTAGCAGGGAGAGCAAAGCACTCACCTTTCTTACAGTCTACGATAAGCTTCCACACGTCGAGGTTCCAATCCTACAAACCCTTTTCGGGACCGTGGACCCAGTAAAAATGGAGTCACTACGCAGTTTCTAATTGACAACTGTGGACGATCCGCTCCTACGCTCCTCTGCATGTCTGTCCTCCGCGTGCTGCGTTTAACAATGGCAGGCTTGAGTTTGGAGATGCAGAGGAGGTGGGAGGGACTGTTCACAGAGTTGCCAGCTAGTAAAAACAGAGGCCGTGTAATCCAAGAGATATCCCCGAGATGTGTTTAAGAGCAGATATGCATTCAAATCCCTCTAAC
>JAHQIW010003857.1:0-10736 GCA_019055375.1 Parelaphostrongylus tenuis
TTATTTATATGACTATACAATAAGGAAAGAGAAAAAAAAAATTATTTGAAAATCTAAGGTATTGTAAGCGAAAATCGATTTAGGGAAAACCTTGAAAATGAGAAGAAAAGCTTAGAAAACTAATCTTATTTAAAGCTTTTTTTTTTCTCTTTCCTTATTGTATAGTCATATAAATAAAGCTGCAACGAATAATACGTTCGGGCTCTGAGGAAGGCATATTTGCCGAAACGTCAGCCACAAGCAATCGAGAAAACCCATCGACCGGAAAAGAAGAGCAATCGATTGGGAAAAGATACCAACCTCGTGAAGCTTTGAATAAAGATTAGTTTTCTAAGCTCATCTCCTCAGAGCTGGCAAAGATTCGAGTCGGCTGCCCATTGTAATTCATTCCGTTGAAGTCTTCGCCTTCGTTCTATGTTGATCCCAATCTTCTCGGTGGGTACCTCTCAAATGAAGAACCTCACTCAGCGAAGCATTTGTAAACGGCATGGTTGATAGTGGTAGTGATTTTTCGTTGGTAATTTTTTCCAATAAAAAAATCCTACCTGTGGAAGTAAGTATTACTTATGACTGGCACATCTTGGATCGCTCTCAGAATTCATCAGGTAAAATGAGCATACAGACTTACTATCCGCAGTTTGGAATCAATCCCTTCGTTTGCCGGTTTTGAATAACGCCGTTATCGGTAACATCAATGAGGAATAAGACCAGCTTATCAAACACTTTTTTAATGATCCCAAAAAGAAACCGTTCTATATACAAGAGCATCGCTGAGTGAAGCTCCTCTTTTGAGCGATACTCCACCAAAGATTCAACACGAACGAAACGAAAACGAAAGACCACACCGAGGGCGAACGACTGTGGACATCGACTCAAATAATCAGCTGTTTGGAAGACGAAAACATCGATGTGTTGGCAAATTGAATACATTTCATCAACTTCGTACTTTTCATTGAATCAACAAAAATTAAGACTAATGTAGTTCAAGAGTTTTCAGGGGAGTTGAAAAATCCTCAAGATCTCTTCAAACACTCGAATTCCGCATGAGTGGTTAGCAATCATAAAACATCCATCCACCTTTGTTAGTCTTCTACAGAAACAACGAAAACACTTTGGAAAGCAGAAAAAGCAAAATTCTTGAGGATGGGCAGTTTGGAAATTTTTTCGCAGAGTTTATAAATACGTTGCCAA
The DNA here is from genome assembly GCA_019055375.1 of Parelaphostrongylus tenuis. NCBI lineage: Eukaryota > Metazoa > Nematoda > Chromadorea > Rhabditida > Metastrongylidae > Parelaphostrongylus > Parelaphostrongylus tenuis. Next base: position 1,192 of record JAHQIW010003857.1, read on the forward strand.
TAGCGCGATCAGGACGATTCTTCTTGGAATTTTTTTCCCATTGTTGGAATTTCTAGAATTGGTTACTATCAACTACCATTTTCAGAAGTTACGCATGTAGCCCAACTTCTATAGGTGCTCTGCGACACACACGCGGTCAATGGTCCAATTCCGCGCCCAAAGCTCACTAGGCCTTGTATCCCCACGGTGGATTCCTATCAGACTTCTCTGAGAGGATAGCGATACTGACTTGACACAGCGGCAGGTCACCGCAGTCATTGTAAAGGCCGGAAATGCATTCAACCACCTACAACGACACCTGATAAATTCGAAATTTGTGGCGCATCTGTCAGGAATTGATGAATGCTTAAAGTTTTATCACTTTTATCCTCTAAGTCTCAATTTCATCGACTTAACAGTGTCTGATTAAGCTTAAAGGAAACAATGATGGAGCTCCTACATAGCGTATAAAGAGCTTGAAAGATACAACAAAAGCTGAAGAAGGATTCTATCATTTTACGATGGCATTGTTATTACAGTAAAAAAGTGTTCGGCAAACCCAAATCTTCTCAACGAAACTATTCAACACTTAGGGACCGGCTTGAATAAAATTCCACTCTCATGTGGGTCAACGCAATGACCAATGTGAGTGGAGATCCCTTCACAGCGAGTGCACTGAAAAGTTTTGCATGAAACAGGTGCTCAGGCCACAACGATGTAAGCGTGTAATTTTTCAGAACGTCGAGTAAAAACTTCATTGAGATAACATGAGAGTGAAAGAAATCGATATCTAGCAATTAAATCGTCTCTGTTTGCTTATGATAATGATCCTACATAATCAAGCATTACCAAGCGGAACAAACATTCGTCGATCGCCTCAGTACCTGCACAAAAATTTTCCAAAGCAACAGACTTGCACTCAATGATGCCTGGTAGCAAAAAATTCTCTTCTGTAAGGGGGAACAAATGAAGAAACGACGCAAATCGTTGGGCAGGAATTTTTCCTGAGAGCTTAGTATTCATTGGAAAGCTTAACTCCCTGGCTGCAACCCCATGCCGCCGGTTTACCAAAATACATTTTTATAACGCTGTAAAACCAGAATAAACTTTTGTTTCACACTCGCCTTTCGCCATCATTTTTATCAAGCGTATAAAGGGCTGAAAGCGCGGAAAGCATATTAGAGTGTAGAGAATTTACCATAGCTTTATCTGGAGTTTCTATCGATGCGGTTTCGGTTTCTATCAATCAAACCCCCAATTGAACAACGATATTTGGAACATGATCGATCGTTCCGACCCTGCTCCGCTCCGTGAGCCGGTAAACAAGGTTGCCGAAGATGTAAAATTCGATCTCATTTGCCGTGCTAACAATTTTTTCCAAAAATATGCACAACGTTAGAATATTTATCATTGTGTTATGAATATGAACAAATATAACATTCAACACTATGATTCCTATGATCACTTCGACGACACTGAGGAGGCCAGAAGGTCCTAATCGCTTTCAACACTTATTTCATAGCAACATCACCTGATCATACATGAAGATTGCACGCAGACCATGAGGCTTAATGTCAAAAATTTTCACCCAGCGATCATCTGGTGCCACATAAATCTGCCAAGTTGCTTCTTCTCCAGCCTGTGGCAAAGTAAGAGCGTACATAGGTAAGTAAAATGTGACGGAAAGCCACCAACGACTTATTAATAAGCTAGTCGCTTGATCCGCCGCGTAGCGCGACAACGATCTACCGCACTATTCGTTAGGGCGGCGACAAACATTGTTATTTCATTAAGGATTCTTTCACCTCGTCAAAAAAACTTTAGATAAAATTGTTGATTCTGTTACTACGGATTCTCTGCACGCTGAAATGTTCTCCATGCTTCCAGCGATTTTCACGCGTGATAAAATGAAGGCGATAGGCGAGTGTGAAACCAATTTTTTTCTGGATGCTACAGCGTTATGAGATGCTGTTTTGGAAGACCAGCGACGTGTAGTTGTGGCCAGAGATTTAGGATTTCAAATGACTACTCATAAACCATGAAAAGTTTCTGTCCAGCGAATGAGATCGGCTTGAAAAAATTTGTCGCCGTCTAACACATACGTACCGCTTTCTTTTTTTTTGATGAATTCTCTGAGTGCCCAGAAAGAATCGAGATAAGTCATGCGTATGATGCTCCCCTTTACTCACGATCAAACTAATGAGGATTCAAAATGTTTACTCATAGATCGCTAATAAAAAAAGGGATTTGACGCTCCCAGTTAAACGATTTGGAATGATAAGCAAAACGGTGGACACAGGCGGGACTGAACCTGCGCTCTGTCCATATCCAGAGGTGCGTACTACCACTACACTACCGAGGCCTCCGCTCTCCTTGTTTCACGTACTCAGCCGTCGAGGGAGTCGTAAACAATTCTGAAGAAGAGACGCATGTTACCATCATTCAACATGTCTACAAATTTCCTTTCTTGGCTCTCATGTGTCCACAGTCTTACAGTGAATTTCACAGAATCCTAAATAAGTATTTTCATCACCATGACGGTTCTCAAAAATCTTGCTGTTGTCTCAACTAATCCCAGGAAACTGCAAATGAATAGAGCACACTGTGCAGCATCGGCGACTAATGGTGGAACATGAAAAAGCATATAGCAGTCAGCGGGAGAATCAGAAAATGCATGAAGCGAAGTAATCTACAGACAGGAGAAACTGAAAGTCGACAGAAGCAAAAGACGGAAGAGAAGTAAATGGGGCGGAGGAGAAACGTGATCACCGAAATGCGGGGCAATCTGAAACTACAAAAAAAGTCATGATTTCTCAAAATCCATACTCTACTCGAATTCTAATTTACCGCTATTACAGTAATCTCTCCTTAATGTTTACCACACCCAGCGAATGAAAGGTGTTCGAGGGTTCCAGGTTGCGAAGTACAGCGAGGGATTCAGTCCCCAGTAGGGTTATCCAAGCTGAGAAGCCCGACGTTCCCATGCGGAAAGTCTAGTTAAGAGTCAACCATACCACAAATGACCGCCGTCTTGGTAGCTATTAGTCACAAGGTGGTAATCTCTCTTTCTGATCCACAAGGGTCGGCGACTGCTCTAATGTGGTGACGACCTGAGGAAGCCAAGACCAGGCTTACCTCGAGACTTCAGGCAACGGAACAACTAACAACAACAACAGCTTTCATATGGTTACTAGGTCTTCTATGAAAAGCTCATCTTCAGCGAATGAGATCGACTTTCATTTGACACCTCATAACTGATTTGTACCGCAAATCTTTGACTCCAGCGGGAGTTGAACCCGCGCTTCAATTATACTAGGGGGGCCGTGTTACCACCGCATCATCGAAATCTCCGCTCTACAACCTCTCTCTCTCTCTCTCTCTCCTCTCTCATCTCTCTCTCTCTCTCTCTTCGATTCTTCTTTTGTTGAATCAAGCCTATCGAAATGAGAGAAGAGGGAAGAAGGGGAAGAAGCAGATTGCGTTAAGGAGGATGAACGATGCAGCTCCAGCTCGCACTTGCTATCTTCTCAGAGACAAATCTAGAGGTACCAATTCACCGCCAACCCCGTGTGGTTGAGGAATGCTTGCTCAGCCCTCAAAAAGCGGGTCTGGGGGTCGAACCAACGACCACATGTGTGCGGCACGGCACCTCTGAACACTGCGCCATACGAGCGTCCCTGAGCCTCTACCCCTCTATAGCAGCATTCACAAATCTTTCAAGCTGATACAATGGGCAAAAAATCCACGTGAACCCATAGCCTCCTTGCACATGACGATCACGTGTACTATTATAGCTGCAAAATTCAAAACCGTCGTAGCATTGCGCGTGGTCTGCAACTACGACTCACACTTCATGAACCTTCACACAGTATCCTGGATAATCTTGTATTGCACGCTGAAGCTCCTCCAAGTTTACAGTTAGTCTTGGTTATTTTCGTTTATTTGTCTTTATCGAAGTTCTCCTCCCCAATAGGGTGAGACGCGAGTTCGATCCCCGCCCGAGGTCAAAGTTTTCTGCGTCACTCGTCATTCTTGGATATAAATAGATCGGTTATATGCTGATTTAAGAGGAAATTTCAAAGGTGACTTTACGAGTCGGTGAGGAAAAGTCATAAGTCAAATCGTATTTTAATTTTTGGGGAGATAGTGTCGTTTTTGGGGATTTCTTGGGCTCTGGTGCCCAAGAAGTAAGCAGCAGGGCCAGGGAAAGAAAAAGAGGCGGAGAAGGGAAGGGGGGGGGAGGGTGGGGTGGGGGTTTGCTGGTATCTTTTAATTGATCTTCTGGTCAAATCCTTTTTTCGTTTTTTTTTTTTCGTCCGTAATTTCTGTTTCTTCAAGCTCAACTGTGCGTATTTCAGGATAATGGCGAACGTTGTGCCGGATCCAGACGACGTAATGGAGGCCGATTATCAGAATCACGTACGTCAATACTTTTTTATTCGGCCAAAATCGTTCCAGTAATTCGTTTTTATTGATTAATATTGGGGGGGGGGGGAAGGTGGGCGGTTACTGAGGGTTTATTCAGCTCGGTGTAGCTCGGCCTGGTTGACCCCTCCCCTCTTTCCCCTCGACACTCTTCGGCAGCACAACGATCGCCCACGGAATGCCCTAGCCTGGCTATCCTACAGGTTACAAGAGGACGTGTTCTACTAGTCTTCTGCGACGTATAGGAATACCTTCCGATCGGCTATTTGAAGGCAGAATGGTCTGATAGAATGTTCTAAGCCTTTTAACCGGTCTATTCCGTGGACCCACGGGCGTGTCTAACCATTGCGCCTCCTCTGCCCCGAACAGCCGCCGACTACAGCCACATTTCGTTACAAGACCCGCAGCTAAGTTTGGTAAAAATTCGCATGCGGTCTGCGCTGACGTACTGAATCCTGCTTCTGGATGTTGAGACCACACTTGCAATTACACAACGTCAAGAAACGCCAGTCAAAACACTGGCGCAGACCGCATGCGAATAATTGCAAGGCTTAACTGCGGGTCTTGCAACGAAACGTAGCTGTAGTCGGCGACTAGTCGGGGCGGCACTGGAGGTGAAGTCGTTGGCCACATCCATGGGTCCACGGATGTCAAACGAGCAAGTGGTCTGTTATAGCGTCTCGAGTGGTAGACGTACGTTTCGGCGTTCTTGCACTTGTCATCATTACCACGTGTTTTTTTGGTTTACCGTTTCCCTACAACTAGTCTAATCAGCGCCGAAGATGTAGCACCCCACGTCAAGTGAAAATATCACTAGATGTTGCGGTTGACCAGCCATGAACCATCGACCTAAAAATCACTCTAGACCGTAACACGGGGTCTCAAAATAATCGCTGGAAGGATTTGCTATATGCCGTGTTTACCCGCCGTGAGCCATCGACTGACAGTCACTTAGATCTCGACATTTGTGGTCTTTTCACTTCACTTGGAGCAACACATCTTCGGGCTGCTCCCGTTAGGTGTAGGAGAACGATGAACCGAAAAGCATGTGGTAGTGATGAGGCGTGCGAGGAAGCCAAAACGTACGTTAATCACTCAAGATGCCATTCGAGACCTCTTCAAAAGCTTAGCCCCTACGAGACCGTGGACCCACGACCTCTGTTTTCTCTGACTCTGGCGTGTTGCGTCTAACATTGGCGGCTAACCCCCAGCGAGCCATTGGCAGGCGCAACATGTTTAACGTTAGACGCCATTGTTAAACAGAACACGCTGAGTTAAAGACGAAGAGGGCGTGAATCCACGGTCGCGAAAGGGTTAAAACGTTCCATCGGCTATTTTCCACGTTTCTGGAGAAGCAAGTAAGCAAGGAGACGAATCGAATGCTGAAGTACTAGGATGCTCACAGTAGGGAAAGAGACTATGATACGGGTCAAGTAAATTGGTAAAGTGAAGAAAGAATGCGAACTCTCTTCCTTCTCGAGAGAGCCCGCTAACAAATTGCGTTACCGAGGCTACTGTTCCGTTATCACTTTTCTGCAATACAGAGTATCGATCTGTTAGTCAGCAATCAACCCTCAATGGTTTGGCCTGTTAAGCGCATTTTGGCATCAAGCCGGAGTTCGCAGGAGTGATGGCAGAGCAGGAGCTGATAGTGCAAATGGTTAGCTCACGCCCCTGAAAGGGTGAAGTGCGGGTTCGATTCTCATCCAAGGTTTTATTGTATCATGCCGCCGCCAAAAGGAGTTGTAATAGGCTATTTTAGTCTAGCGTTTATTCACATATTTATTCTTGATGATCAGGTCGCTGACGAGACTCTGGACGACTTTGACGTTGACGTTGGGAATGCGAATTTGGACGATGATTTGCAGGTGTTTGTCGTTTCAGTAGAGCTTCTGTCGTTGTGTTCTTCGTTTCTTCTTTCTTTCTCTTGTAAATTTAGGCTTTTACAGATCGATAAATGCTTTCAGAATCGGGAAGGAACTCCGATTCCTGAGGATACTGCCCCAGCTAATCACTACGGTGAGACAAGTAGGCTATCCTCTAATCCACCAGCCCTCTTATAATCCCTCAAAATCCGCCCACGAAAAATGGATGTGTCGTTTCAGACGCCACCCAGGTATCGGCGCTGAAACTACCGCCGTTCGCTGTTGTTAACAATCCTTCGGCCGTCGATATTGAGACTATATGTCAGTCATATAAGGGTCATTCTCTTCTAATCAGGTACTGTTCAGTTCTTCTTCGATTTTATGAAGATTATGTGGCCGTAGAGCGCGTGTGGCGGAGTGGTCAGAGGCGCTCTGCAACACACAAGTGGTCAGTGGTTCGATCCCGTGCTTAATGCTCATGAAGCCTTCCATCCCTCCGCTATCGCTGAATTGGTGGTGCAAAATTTATAGAGAACACAGCTGCGCTGACTTGTTTTACTGGCACGCCACCACGAGTCATCCTGAGGGCCATCTATGCATCAAATTACCTCAAACTATGCTACGAATGGACTCCAATGCATGGCGCTTCTCTCAGGGATTGATCAGTGCCGAGCACTTCATTCTTTACTATAACATGACCGTAGAATTTATTTGATACCACACTCTCTACAGTGAAATAACGGCTGGCGTTTCGGGGATATCGCTTTCTTTATAGCCTCGAAAGGTCAAATTGACTCGTAAATCACTCAGTCGAATACTTCCATACCCCCGACGTAAAGAAACGTGTAAAGCAATTTTTGGTTCGCTCAGTCAACAGCTTTTGTTTATCTAACACTTAGACTTGAAAACTACAAAACGGCGAGTACTATGCAAAAACTCGACTAGGTGGAAGTTGAGCCCACGTATCACCCACACCGGACGCGTGCCACCTTACATCACCCCAGGCCACCGCTTTGTTACCATTTTTTCATCACTGTAACCTATCATAGCTGTCAGCAACCACGTAACAAAGCGATGACCTCGCTGGGGTGATGAGCAACGCTCTTAACATGGGTAAAACGCGAGTTACATTCCCCCAGGGTTTGGATGTCACTTACCGTTTTACTGTTTTTGCTTCTTAGTGTTCAAAAGATAGAGGCTGTTTATTACGCAAACTAAAATCTGTTTCTTTGGTTTTTTTAGCTGGGATTATGGAAGTGTTTGACTGAGTAGTTTATGAGTCAGTTTGACCTTTCGAGGCTATGAAGAGAGCGATATATCAGGAACATCTGCCATTTTTTTATTGATATAGAGTGTGGTATTCAATATCTTACGGCTTCGTTATAGTAACGGATGGAGTCCTCGGCGTTGATCAATCCCTGAGGGATGCTGCATGCATTTGACTCCATTCGCAGCAGTTTTGAGGTGACTGAATGGAGAGGAACGTATTTCACTGAGTAATTTGCGAGTTAATGTAAACTTTTCAGTCTCTCTAGAAGGGAATGCCGCCGAAATGTTGGCCGTTATTTTATTGTATTGAATTTGATTTTCAATAAGTTCTACTCCTTACAGTCTCAGCATCATCCGTTCATCAAGAAAACTACTGAATAATTGATTTGTCATATGATTTTGCCCTCTGAAAATGTGACTAAGACATGAATGGTCTATGCGTCGGTTCCCTACTTTCCTAATATACCTCCCCTAGACGTTGACAACCTTAGTTTTGACTTCTTTCAAAGACACCACTCTTCACAACTTGTGTGCCTTTTCTAGGCTCTCAAGACGCGAGAATGGAAACCCTATTTACTTCTTTAACAACCGAAAACTTCGTCATCCAGCAAATCACTCCGAGTTGCGGAGCTTTGGAAACTCCTATGAAACATTTCAAGGATGTTTGACTCTTACATCGAGTTTTTTTTGTGTAAAGTGGTCTTATGATCTTTTAAACAACCTCGCCATCTACTTTTTAAGAGTAGGATGAAAAGTCCCGGACGTGACAATCCATGAGAGATGCGCCATGCATTCGATTCCATTCGTATCATCGCTTGAGGTGATTGAATGCATATCTGGCCTCTGCAATAACTCTCAATGACCTGCCGATGTATCGAGTCAGTGCTGCTATCCTCCCAGACAAGTGGGGTATCAATCTACTGACCCCGAGTAAGAAGAAGGCTTGGTCAGCTTTGAGCGAGGAGTTGAATAATCGACCAGCGATTGATCTTTCATGTGTGTCGCAAAGGACCTTTAACCCACTGCGCCACACGCGCTCGTCAAGGATAGCAGTAATCTTTCTTTTCTGAGCCAAAGTTTGTACGAGTTTACAGCCGATTGTGGTTGTTTTATTTAGGTTACAGTTCATAGCCGACCACTGTCCTCCTCTGAAGAGAGATGCGATCATCGGAATGATCAATGAGATTCATCGTGTAGGTTTGACATTTTTTTTTTCGTAGCTGAACTGGTGTTCTTGAAGGGAGTTTCTTCAGAATTCCGTCAACGTGCCACGTTATACTGAACTATTTGCCGCGTTGGAGTCTATTGAAAAACAGCCTGATGATCAGGTAAGCGAGTTTTACTTTGTCAGTCACCTACTGAGCAGTTAAGGAACACATGCAGTTTAGAATCATTTGGAGGACACCAGTGTTTGACCAGGCTTGGGTCGATCAGACTACATTGAAATCGTCTATCCAGTTGGATTTTCTTCTTTCGGAATATAAGAAGCAGAAGGATGAAGGTGTAAAGGTGAGAACCCGCGATGTCGTTCCCTACTCGTAGCTTATTCACATAGTCCATACTCTTGCAATGGTCAAACGCGTGCGGCGCAGTGGGTTTAGAGCTACCCTGTGGCACACATGCGGTCGACGATTCGATCCCTTGCTCAATACTAACTAAACTACCCATTACTTCAGGGTCGGCGAGTCGCTACCAGATTATTTAACAAGGAGAGCAGCATTTACTTCATACATCAGATAAGCCACAGTTAATTAATCCTAACCCTTTCGGGACCGTGGACCCAGGGCCTATGCATTTCTAATTGGCTACTGTGGACGATCCGCTCCACCTCCCCTGCATCTCTGTCCTCCGCGTGCTGCGTTTAACAATGGCAGGCTGGAGTTTGGAGATGCAGAGGAGGTGGGGCAGACTGTTCAGAGTTGCCAGCTAGAATGCAAAGGCCGTGTATCCAAGATCCCGAGATGGTTAAGAGCAGATATGCATTCAATCCCCTCTAACGAAGTCCCG
>JAHQIW010003859.1:0-76289 GCA_019055375.1 Parelaphostrongylus tenuis
AAAACTTTACCCAATACTTTATATATAGTACGTCGCTAGGGCCCCATACATCTCCCTATACACAGACCTCATGAATCTGTCCATCTGGTACTTCATCACAAATGAGTAGATATAGAAGTTGGATGATCATACTTTGTCGTGCCTTAAGCAGTTTAGTTTCTAATAAATAGTGTGAAGAAGTATGTTTACTCGCGGCATCGGATTTCCCTGTTTTAGGAGAAATTATTATTTTCACCTCAATGATGGGATCGGAAACCCGGAGGCGAGAGGTTGTCTACTGATGTAGTACCCCAACTAGTGGACGAAATATAGGCTCGCTAACATAGACACTAGACCTATGGCACTTCCAAAATATGTCAATAGTAATATCAGATTAAATCATTTTGAGGGGGTCTGTAAAAAAAAGAATAAAAAAAAAACATAAAAAACAAAAGTGGAAGAAAAAAGCGGGGCGACTAGCTAGCGGTAATGCCCGGTTCATTCACACAGAAGCCGCCAAGGGTCGCGGACACACCACCAAGAATCGGTACGTGTAAGTTAAAATAACACGTCATCCATTATAACCATTTTTTTGTGGAACGTGCTTGAGACTTTGATTTACACTCGCAGCGATCCGATTCCTGTGTTATAGAGGAAATATTTCATCCGCACATTTAGTAGACAAGCGTTTTCTTTAATAGTGGCTGGAATCGACGCAACCCGAAGGCGATCGATGTTGTATGGCTTATACCGAGATGTAGTCCCAATAGGAGAAATAGGAATCTAAGGACACACGACTCCATTACATCAATATCGCTTTTAGACATATGCCCACTCAAAGATATGTCCATTTAATCCTTATCACGGAAAACAAAAGAACTTAGATATAGGATAATTATTATTGAGAGCGCAGGTTCTTTAAGAAAACGAAAATAAACTGTATGATATTCTTCCAAAAATTCCCCCCAAAGGGTTTGATAATGTTGAGCTGCATGGCAGAAAAGAAGAACACACCCCATACAATGCTTTGAAAAATCGTGAATCTTATCACAAAAGAAGACAAGCATCTATCTTTTTTTGAGGGACACAAAAAATTCCGCAGCACAACCGGACTACAAAAAATTAGATGCTCCCATCCAGCAATTCGATCTTGCTTGACGCTTTGGTGATATCCACCGGGTCTGTGCTAATGCGCTGCATATAGTAATCCACAGGTTCTCACGTACTAAGAAAGTTCAATAGGGGTGAAGGGGAATCTTGCCGCGGTTTTTTTTCCAGAAAGTTTTGTGCAGCGCGGCGGGATTTTCCAGAAGTACTGGTAGCAGAACAGTCAAACGCAGCATGATTTCTTAGTCGCTGAATCTTTATTCTCTATAACACTATAAAAATATTAGTATTTCAAGTAGGCGAGAGCGCTCTGTGGAACTCGTACACAAATTCTTTTTTTTTTCTAAGTGCATGCCAAGTTTTTTTGCCTTCACCGTCTCCATTTTCAAAACCGTCCTACAAGGTGACCAGTATTTTACCACGTGTTGTAGATGCATGGCAGTGAGGATGATAGGTTCCGTTTTTTTAATTTGGCTTCTGAATAACTCCTCGATGCATATTATGTGGCTAGTAAGAGGTTACAGATCCAAGTTTTATTGAAATGATTTGCTCAGTTGACGATAACAACAAAGCCCCCACCTGGTGGGCGCATTTCCCAAAAAGTTTTTAAGAAGGAACACAGGGAATTGAACAAAAGGAAAAGAAGGAATAGAGCGACCACCCCCAAAGAAATTACAGCTTTATAAGTTTAATTAGTCATAATCCTTTTGGAAGAACCACAGGTGACTATTAATGGGGACTGTAAATGTGCGCGCAGCAAGAAGCGGATTTTCGCGTGCTTACTCATTGGCGATATCTAGTCTTCAAGTGGATGCGCACACCACGTTATGATCGAAGCAAAAAAAACAACGGAAAAGTCGGAGATTACCAAAGAATTTATGGTTGACCCGTCTGTGTCCAGGCCCGGTGGTGCAATAATATCTGGTAAAAAAACAAGGTTACACCTATGCCGTAGTTTCGGGAGAATATGAAAGTTAGTAGGAACCAATCTTTTATACAGGTTCTAACAGCGCAATCAACCGGGGCCCAACCCAACCAATCGGGCAAAAAATCCGGGATACGCTCGGAACCTAAAAAAAACTTGCCTTTCTGGCCTATCACTATCACTGACTCCTTCACCTACAAGAGTAAATGGTGACGCGGTCATGTAATTGTATTGACGCCACCGGTTTTTTTATCCCCGTGCTGGGAACAAAACGTGAACAGATAAAAGCATGCATGAGAAATTCCGTCGAGAGAAGCGAGTTTAAAAATAGCTTTTAATAATTTATGGGCACTTTTGTATAGAAAAGTTATTTTTCCATCAGGGTTTGAGTAATGGGGAATTTGGAGATAACGACTTCATACCCGCCCAAAAAAAAACCGCCGCATTTTAGATATGTTAACTTATAATCTCTCTCTTTTCCTCCTCCTCCCGTGTCACCCGTCGCCCCTCCCCCCGTCCCGTTTTGTTGTTTTTGATGAGAGGAGGGATCTTATAAGTTAACATATCTAAAAATGCGGCGTTTTTGTCGGGTATGAAAGTCGTTATCTCCAAAGTCCCATAAAAACCCTGATAGAAAATACTTTCTATATAAAGGCACATAAATTATTAACGTTTTTAACTCGCTTTCAAGGAATCTACGCATCTTTATTTTCACGTTGTTCCAGCAACAAAAAAAACGGTGGCGTCATAATTATACACCTATTTTTGATAGGTGAGAGGTCAGATAGATAGGCCAGAAAAGGCAAGTTTTTTAGTCCAGGTCATCCGAATTTTGCCCGTCTGGGATGTGGCCCGTGATTGCGTGTTACCGTAGAAAAGATTGGTTCCTCTTCATTCTCCAACTAAGGGCATAGGTGTTAACCTTGTTTTTTTCACCATTATTATTGCCTACCAGACGGTCACCATAACTTCTTTGGTAATCTCCGACTTTTCGGTGTGTTGTTTTGCTTCAAAACTGTCCAGCCACTGAGACTATCGCCAATGGTAGCCGTCGAAAATCCGCTTCTTGCTGCGCAGCACATTACAGTCCATTAATAGGTCACTCTGCTTCCAAAAAAGAGTTATGACGATAAACTAAAGCTGTAATTTCTTGTCGCTATTCAATTCCTGTGGTATCCATTCTACAACAAATTGCGCCACCTCACTGAGCAAATCTTCAATAAAAACTTGGATCTTACCTCTACCACAATCATGGAGTTATTCAGCCAAAAAAAAACTGGAACTTCATCTCACTGCTGCATCTGACACACGTGGTAAATACTGTCACCTGTAGAAGGTTTTTGAAAGGAGACGGTGAAGGCAAAAAAATGTGGCATGCAACTTAGAAAAAAAAAGAAATTTGGTAAGATTCCACAGAGCGCTCTCTACTGAAATACTATATTATAGTGTGATAGAGAATAAAGAGCAGCGACTAAGAAATCATTTCGTTTCACTTCAATGCCTCCATACTTCTGGATCCGCACAACTGAAAAAACACGGCAGATTCCTCCTTACCCCTATTGAACTTCTTAAGATACTGGAGACCTTGGATGACTAATATGCAGCGCATTAGCACAATCACAAAGCGGCAAGCATCGAATGCTGGGAGATCTAATTTTTGAGTCGTTGTGCTGCGAATTTTTTCCTCAAAAAGATAAGTAGTTGTCTTCTTTTGTGATAAGATTCATCGATTTCAAACATTGAATGGGTGTGTTCTTTCGCCATGTCACTCAACATTATCAAACTCTTTGATTTTTGAGATATCATACAGTTATTTCGTTTTCTTAAGACCGCGCTCAAAATAATCCTATATCTATTATTTGTCTGATAAGGATATGACATACTTTGAGCCATAGGTCTAGAGCTATATAAGGCGCCTATTTCGTCCTATTGGGACTCATCGGTAGCACCCTCCCTCGGTTGCGTCGATCCCTTGAGGTGAAATATTCCTCTAAAGGAATCGACGCCGAGTAAAAATCAAGCACCCAAGTAGGATGACGGTATTACCTGACTTTGTGGTGACCGGCAGTCGAGCTTGCGGCTTCTAGAATGAACCATACCTCTGCTATCGACCGCTTTTTTTACAGACCCGCTCAAAATGATTTAATCTGATAAGTATATGACATATTTTGAGCCATAGGTCTAGTGCTATATTAAGCGCCTATTTCGTCCTATTGGGACTCATCAGTAGCACCCTCCCTCGGTTTCGTCGATCCCTTGAGGTGAAATAATCCTCTAAAGGAATCGATGCCGAGTAAAAAACTAAGCACCCAAAGTAGGATGATGCCAACTTCTATGATCTATTATTTGAGCCAACATGTCATGAGGTCTGTTATAGGGAGATGTATGGGGCCCCGAGAGTATTGGGTAAAGACGAAAGCCTTGCGCGGGTGACGAGGCCACAGAGCCGAAACACGTCTATCGGGCTGTGCAAGAACCCATTAACAGACCACATAACATGTTGGCTCGAATAATAATCATACTGTATTTTTAATTTTTGATTTCCTATAAGAAGTACACTCTACGCTTACCTCATTGTGCAACATAGACTTGCACTTCAAATCTCAGTCACTTCGAGGGTTTCATGCCCCAACCATAAGACACTCGAGAAAATGTATGCTGAAACAAAATTTGCACACACAAGCACACACACAGCAGCAAGCAGGGTTGTGTAGTGCGGCGACTCTGTGACTATCATTTATGAAGGCCCAAAAAATTAACATCGAAAATAGAACGTTAGACTAGTCATCTAATGGAAAAATTGACAGAATTTGTAGAAAAAGGATATGGGTTGATTTCAGCCAGACGTAATTCTATCAACTCAGAGATCCAAGCTTCGTAAGAGGAGTATCTAGTTTGCATTAACTAATCACACACTTTCAAGTGATTAACGGACCACGAAATGACTCGTTTAAACCGTTTACTTGAAACCCACTGTCACTATAGACTATAATAATAAGGAAAGAATAGTAAGCGTGTCGAGCCTAAAACGACTCGCGAAGATTAATCTCCCATGTACTCAAGCGCAAGATGCCGCTCCCACTTTCGATCTTTTGATCACTTTTTGCCCAAATCTACTGAATGCATTCAACTTTCTTGATGGTTTGTTCGATACCTCTCAATCACGTATTGTAATCGACCTTTTAGGTTCTATTTCTATACTTCTTCACATCTGCCTTCCGGAAGAATACGCATTCAACATGGTTGGTACCAGATTGTGGCAGTTCATATTGGGTGAGATTGAATGTTATCCTTAGTTTATGACAAAGAGGCAACTGAAATCGTGCAGCAGTTCTGAAGAAGTACATGTTGATGTATTGTTATGAGCGGCATCTTTTACGCAAGGCTGACTCATAATTTTATTCCATTATAAAAAAAACACTGTCCAAACACACAGGATACTTGCATAGGTAAAATAGGTAAGACTAATTAAACATTTGTGGTGTCGACAAAGTTGACCTAGGTTCATCGTTTTCCTGTTTTTACAAGCCCGCCTCGGATAAACCGCAGCGGTAATAGAAGGGTGATAGTAGCAATGGGTGGCCAATTCGCTTGTCCATCACCACTCGTCCCGTCAGTTTTTTGCCATTATTCCTGTCTTCGTTTGCATGACTCTCTTCTGCTTCATCGATTGTTTCTGTAGCGTAATTGTTCTCTGCAGCTCTAGTTGAATGCGGGGACGCATTGATTCCTAATCATGGTCATTAGTGCTTCCAACTGTTGACCGCGTGTCGACTGTCTAACTGCTAAGTACATTCATTGTGTCATCATCGTAGTGCATACTCCTCACTCATAGTTCATCGTCTTGTGCTATCACTCACATTTTTCACGCTCATCGCAGAAGCCTTACGTATCGTTTGCCATAGCAGTCCTGAAATTGCCAACAATTAGATAAAGTCACTGAATCAGCCCTCCATCGCAATATTCTTACTGTCAATAATGACAAAAAATCACTGAAGCACCACTTCATTTTAACCACAGTTTCTCACCACTATCGTTCGCTTATATCGCGTATTACCGTGTTCGCCGCTACGGTTGTTATTGTTTGTCGTGTTATTGATATAATAAAGACGAAGTTTAGCTAACTAAGTTTGAGCGCATGAGCCGGTGGGAACAGCAACATCAAGCCGATCGCCAATTCTGCAAGACATGTGAAAAAAAAACCGTTCAACCATACAGTGTGACGGAAGACGATGCGAGTGTCGATGTTGTCTTTCATCATTGTTCATCAATTGGCGAATACTCAACCCTACGACGATAATCTCTACCAAGCAGAATCTCTTCGCAAAACGTGTACTATCGGCATCCATGCTGCAGATTCTGCAAAAGCGCATATGGAAAAAAGTTTTGGAGTGAAGTGTGCATTTCTTATCACCTACTGCGAAGAAATACTAGGAAAATCACTATTTGTCACTATTATATATGAATGAGCAGCACTTGTAGCCGATTCATGGACTTTTTGCTAAGCTGATAATGATAGCGCTATATAAAAGATGAGTGGAAAAAAAGGAATTCCGAGAATTCAGTTGCTTGATAGAGAGGACGAGATATGGCTTCCATTTATGTAGGTAGAGCCACTTCGGAAGCTATGCTGATTGTTTAGGAAAATAGACTTTCATTCATCACAAATATCTCGAAAGAAGCATTCATTAGAAGAAAATCCGTAGTGTTCAGGTATTCTTGTCCAACAGTCGGACCAGAAACCAGACGATCCACGTATGTTTGACTGCTCCATTCTTTTATTTACGCAGTTTTGAAGTGTTTTTCTCATATGAACACTTTATAGAATCTGCAAAAAAGTGCTTCAAGCGAAACATTCATCGAATGCACTTGTTGGCAACGATAATTACCACTTTCTTCTCATTCTTTCCAATTTCTCGATTAATGAACAGGTAACGAGTAACTCTCAACTCTTCCACGTTCTCGAACAGAACTGCCATGTTTTGTCAGTCTGTGATCTTACAGAATTGTTTGTACATTTTTAATAGCTGGTCTCATTTTTTTTCATCCGATGAGCGACACTTCGGTTCTTTCATGGAGATGTTTCACCTACATGGGAAAGCTGTCCTATTCTTTATATCTCGTGCACTGGCCAATCTATATAATTATGAAAATCCAATTTCCTAACAGCACATTGAGTAAGTATGGACTTCATGGCAACCTTACTTCATTGCAATTATGCCGACAAAGATGCGTGTCATGTCTTCAGCAAAAGTGAATTTTGGCAGGCGACTAGGTAACTACACTACTTACATTTTGGCTAAAATATGAAATATTCACTTGCTAATGCTTCATTTTTTCAAACAGTTTTAATTGAGTTAGCAAAATGCTAGTCCATTTCAATAAAGGCTAAAAAACTTTTGGTTTGGATTTTTTTTTTTGTCCCTTGTAAACAGTTGATTCTTGTTTCACTAGAGCACTGAAGAGCTCAGTAATTTAGTTCTTATTTTGTTCTTGAGGTCTTCATATCGGTGTTGCGATAGCCATGATTCTATCAATTTTGCTAACGGAGACCTTCGAAAAGTCCTATTTGCGAGCTGACATGAAAACTATTTTCTACTTGATATTCTGCCTCTATGCGATCATTGCTACATTCTACGTGAATGAGAGACCAAAGACACTTCTGTTCAACGAAACTCAATGGATTACCGAAATGTTCACGCCTGTATGTACACTCGAAATGCTCAATTCGTCTGAAATTTGCGAAATTCCTTTTAATCGGATGAATCTGAGCACAAGTATGTGCACTTTTGATCCGAACACTTCTTATCATACATCGAACTCCAGAAAACGTTTTGATTACTTTTAAAAGCTTTAGGGAAAGTTTGCAGGAGAAATTATTCGGATAAATGAGTTTAATTGGATGAAAGACTTGAGCTTGGTGTATTATGATAAATGCTCTTATCGTGGTAATTCAGCACCTTGGGGATGGTGTGATCTCCCCTCTGAGGTAGTAATTACTAAGTATTTTGAGTATTTTTCACTCCAAAACTCTAAATATTAATGCCTCGTTATAGAATAAAACTTCAGTTCACAAGATCTTTGTGATTGGCAATAGTTACGCAGCGAATCAGGGTCGAATAGTGCACGAAATGTGCGCTAGTTCTGGTGTTGAAGTGAAACTTTTTCCACAACCTGGTGAGTTTCTCAGCTTAAAACTTGGTAGGCTCATTAGTTTTTTGCGGACGATTTTCTTATTTACAATGCTTTGTCAGGAAACCATGAGCTTCGGGTACTACCTAATACGACGAGTATTACCGGAATCTTTACTATTAGAGGTCCCCTATGTAAAGCTGAAATGTCATATATATAGTATATATATATATATATTATGCCAGTGAGCGCATGTGGCGCAGCGGTTAGAGGTGCCCTGCTTCGCACATGAGGTCGCTGGTTCGATCTCGCGCTCATGGATCACCAAGCCATCCATCCTTGCGGGGTTTGATATATTGGTACCAGACAGGTCTCAGACTTGTCTGGGAGGATAAGCAGCACTGATTCGGATCAGCGGGAGGCCACCGCGAGTCATTATAAAGGCCAGATGTGCATTCAATCACCTCAAAACAAAGTTAAAAATTGAAGTCGAATGCATGGCGCATCCCTCAGGGATTGATCAACGCCCGAGAGCTTTATCCTTTGTCCTTCAAATGCCAGTGTTTCAGCGTGTGAAGTTCTCTGTCTAACCACGGATATATTCACTGTCACGACTCTCGCAAGATTTTTCATAATGCAGTGCGTGAATATATCCCGATGTGCTTTTTATCCTCACTAGGTAGGCATCAAAATCTTGATAAAACACCGGAAGAGTCTAGCGAAACATTGAACTTTATATCTTCTAGACTAATTAAGCTTACACGTGATTGATGAACAAAGTTCATTCATTGAATTGATGTGAAGTGATTGATGAATAAAGTTATCCTTTTGACACTTTCTTTTTTTTTGGGTGCCAATGTTGAATAACACAGTAATAATACTGCGCCATATTCCATCTGGTAATGACACCAACTTCTGCAGGACTGATTGGCTGAAGTAAACAAACCGCTACCAACGGATTATACAGAACAACTATTCTATGTAAAAGAACACCATCAAATGAAGTTTTCTATTCGAGCCGTGCTCCAGAAAGGAAGATTCGACTCGAGCGACATCGAAGACGAAGATCTACAACAATGACGAACGAGTGGGAAAAGAACGGTCGGCTTCGACAATCGGCTGTGGAGAAGACGATGACGTCGAGGCCTTAGACGAGCATAATTTATCTATCAATCTTGTGTAAGCTTAATCATGTAAAAAAAATTATTATTGACTGGAAATGTCAATGTTAAGGGAAGGTCGGTTTTCGAACTATCGAGTTTTCAACAGTGCACATTAAGTGCTCTTCTCACGTAAGTAATCGGCATGTTTTCTGTCAAAAAATTTCATGAGACTCATCAAGAGTGTATTAGGCAAACAGTGAGAATTGCTTTCTAAGGTATCTTGAATGGATGGAACTGCCAATCACAACTTCAAATGAAACGGTAACCAAGATAGTGAACGAAGCCACAGCCGTTCTACGCAACCTGTCTGAAATGGTTACTGACCATATTTTTGTGCTCCACGCCATACCTCGTCAAAAGAACAAACTAGATTTTGATCCCAACTGCCGTATTGCAAGCTAGAAGCGGTCATGATCAAGTGAGTTGTTTTCAGCCTTTTTATGCGAATTGCGATGTAATATAGAACGGATCATGTAGGTACAACAATCATCGCTTCCAACAAAAGGCTTCATTAGGGTGTTTCAAATTTTGCTGCTTTCATTTAATCTGCGTACAAATGATTCTACTCCAGCAACTGCAAAAACTCACATGTTTCCTTTTTGTTTTAATTTGTCCAAAACAAAAGCAGTTATGGTAGCCCGTTCTCACTCATTCGATCAGAATTTTCTCTGAGCTGAATAGAAATTTCTTAACCGAATTATAATCATTGGTTACGATATTGTCATCAACGTGAGAGAGTTGGTAAGGCGATACCATCGCGTCAAATTTTTCACTACCACTCTTTAAAACATCAAACAAACATTGAAATGGAACAACATCGTAACACTGATCGACGGTTAACATTTACAACGCTTTCGCTTCCCATTCAATACCGCTCTTACAAAGCATTACTCAGTCAGGCAAAACCAATTTTGACTAATTTCGACAGCGCGTCTGAGAAGATTGGTCCCCTATTAACTTTGACTGAAATAATGCTCATGAGAAACAATTTGTCTCGGATGCTCTACTCACATATAACTTATTGAACACCTCCGAATGCTCCTGTTACGTTTATCTGAGGGTGAAATCAAAATGATGGGCGGACTATCTTTAGAATTAAATAGAAGGAAGTAAGCAGCTATGGGAGCACTTAAAAGCAGTGTAGCTGTCATGAAGAAAAGAAAGAAAATTCAGCTTTTTCCCACCTTTCGGCGCAGCGGTTATTTTTGCCTTAACGTTTGCTTTAGGAAAAGTGGTCGCTACGTAAGTGGGATGGAAGATTACTTGGCATTATTGAACGCGTATTTGAAAAGTCGACACTATGGGTATCCCGTATCTTGCAAATGGGAGGGAGGATTCGATGTTCTGACCTACGCCAACGATCGAAAGTTAGAGATATTGTTGTACGAACCAACTTAGCGGTGATACAGTGTGCGGACAAGGAACGGAATACAATATGACATTGGACGCGAGCCATTACAGACTAGGATTCTCCAGATGTCAAGTGCAACGCAGGAAGACTATAACTTTATAAGACTTGTAATACAAACAGTGAAAAGGTAGCCTTAACGTGGCAGCCACTTTTATACCTTCTAAAAACACTGTGGAAGATGGCCGTAGACGGTGGAGAGCTTGCTTTTTCTGAAGGCCTTAAAATTTAGCTGATAACCAAATGTGAATAGGAGACTTCTGACCACTGCGTTACCATGTCTTCCTCGTCCAGTGAGCCTTACAACAATGCTAATAGTCCACGAGAAGATTTCTGATATTTCTCCTATCGTAGAGCAGAGCTATCTACTCGAGCACTTGAATCGTTAGTTACCAGTTGTGTGAGCCACGCCCATTTGATGTTTATCTAATTTATTCTAATAGCGCGTGCGGCTCATTTAGTAGGGCGCCGTACAACATACACGTGTTCTCTGGCCGCGCTTCTTGCCTCAGGCTTGCCAGTCTTTACATTGTTGCGATGTCGACAGATTGGCACTAGACTCACCAGGGGAGGTTAGCAGCACTGATCTGAGGCATCAACAGGTTCTCACGATATCATGTGACTTTATTTATTGTTGAAATCATCTGCTTAATCGCAGGTTTCGTGTACATATGTGCACTTATGAGTATGCCTCATAATCTCAAGGATTTCCCAGTTTGAGGAATCCCTGAACCCGGTCAGTCTCAAGCGCATCGCGTCGCGAAGCAAGGCAGGGGATAGGAAAATTAAACACGAAGAAAAGGAGACTCTGTGACCTTCAGAGACGTTATTGGATTCAGGAGATTTGCCCCATGTTTCTGCAACGCCAATTTGACAGACCTCTACTTCTACAAGTCAAATTGGTCAAAAACTTGCAACCAGGTGGCTGGAAAGTACAATGGTGGCGGCTAGAAGTTTCCTCCAGCAAAAAAGCTCCTTCTGCTTCTCCGGGTGAGACAAGCAAGCTACTCATTAGTATCGGCTCCCACGTTCAGATTCTAGCAAGCCACATGCTGGGTATCAAAACGCTCGAAACACTTATGAAATTGGTGGTACCTATGTCTTAGACGCCTGGCAAATTTATAAACCGATCTCATTCGCTGGATAGGATTTTTTTCACAGAGTTTGTAGCAATGATTCGATTTTTCTTTTATTTTGGATTCCATGGCCGGAACCGTGCGTGGTTGGTTTTTTGAAACAATATTTTGTAGCGCTGTAAAATTCAAGATAAAATTTGTTAGACTTTTCTTTTGCTTATATTTCGCTGGACTAGCGCGATAGGGGAAAGAGAATATTTGCGCTTTAGATCTCAGCGTGCAGAGCTCTTTCGTTAGAATGCTAGTAATCATTCGATATCATGAATCCCAGTGATTTCGGTTTTGTATTTATTTTTTGAAAAAAAAACCGTTCGCAGAGAGCATCGATCAAATTTTACATTTTTGACGACTTCCTTTACCGGTAAGTTTCTCACGGAACGGAGGGTGATTGTTCGCGTTTGAAATGTTAATATTCAGCTACGGACTTTTTCACCGCATTGACAGAAAACGTTTTGATTTTGAAAGATATTAGAAGAGGTTTTGAAATCTTGAAATAAATAAAATAAATAAAAAATAGAAAAGATTGTTTCAAAAGATTTAGATAAAAACGTTTGATTTTGAAACAACGCAAAATTTCTACACGGCGATGTACTTTTCGTGCTCCCAGAAAATTATAAGCGTAATAAAAATGAAGACGAAAAGAGAGTGGGAAACATAATTTGAATCTCGATTCTGCAGCGTTATCAAAGTCGTTACGTTCCAAAAACCCGGTAACGTAGGGCTGCAGCAAGAAATTACGCATTCAAATGATTCCTTCGATGATTGTTCAAATGGTAAATGATAGAAGAATGATTCAAATGATTCCTAACATTTCTGTGGAAAGTTCCTAGCCAACGAATGAGATCAGTTTATAGATTATCTGTCACCGTCTAACACGTAAGTTCCAAAAATGGGCCTCCCCTGATTCCGACGTGTTCCCGGTATGACAGCATCGGGTAAAACGAGAAACGAGCGACTGTTAATATCTCAGGACCAAACTATGCTGCCAAAACTGGTACGGGTTGAAGTGGCGATCTGCATCTATAACGCACGTGCACTTGCATACGAACTCACTGGAGAAGAATTTCTGATGCAACCAGAAATGATAGGTATGGCGTCACTAGTCTGGCTGAAACGACAGGACGCCATCCTTTTCATGCTGTTCATGTCAACAGAGAGTAATTGTTCCTTAAAACATGCGGTTGTAGAGGTTGTCGGCAGCATTGGCGTCCTCGTCAAATCAAATTTGATCAAGAACATCGATTTATTTGAACACTAGCAACCCGTATTGGACGATTTCGGTCAAAATAATGTGGATCAGTCCCCGCTTTGAGCATCTTCATTGCTTACACATCAGCATCAAGCTATGGCAAAGGCGAAGTCGAAGCGTTCTATTTGGACGTTGAAAAGTTCTTCAAAGAAGATTTTACATTCTTCAAAGGCATTGTTGGAGATTTTAAAGCAATAGGTAGACCTAGAATAACGCCTAAAGAATGTCATATTGGAATGTACAAGGTAAGAGGCCATCTCAGTTTGTCATGACGACTAAAACCAGGGTGAGTCACAATTCAAAAGCCTCACCTCTTAGTGGTGGACGTAGGACCCTTCTAACGGAAAGTACTATGACGAGTTAGACCACATGCTAGTAAATCGAAGGTTTTGCTTAACAGATGTTGCTGTTTCCAAAGTTCTACACAAGATCACACCATCGTCTCCTTTGGGCATCATTCCATTTTGTACGGAAAAGAGAGAAAGCCGCTAAAGTCAAACATCGAAACTGCAACCAATTATAAACTGGAATATGTTCAAGTCATTAGTCAGCTCTTGCGAAGATACCGTCGATAGTAACATCAACGAAAAATGCGACCGACTCAATCAAAATCATCGCATCAGTGCTATAAAACCCAAGAGTCCTGAAATCACGAACAGGCGCTTCTCTCCGCAAACCTCGAGCTAATAAGTCAAAGTGGAATCGCACGAGTCACAAGCAGCTGAAATCTCACGTTTCATCTTCCAAAACGCTGCGAGAAGTAGTAAAGAAGATCTCAGAGGGAGAATACCAGCAGTTATGACCGAAGCTGCAGAAGCTGGGGCTTTTCACTCGTTATCTGTCAGAATACAAGGTTCTCAGTCAGTCGAAAATCAACAGAATCGTGTTACTGCTCAAAAGGGGAGACCTTTACGACAGTGATTATTGCCCAATCTCCCTGCTGTCCCTCGCCTATAAACTTTTCACTCAAGTCGTCCTAAATAGGGCTGATGGAACAGTGAGCGAAAGAGAACCATGCGAACGAGCACTTCTCCAAAAAATGTTCCAGTACCCTAGGCCAAATCCACACGTTCAAGAAATTCATTGGAGTTTCACGATAGTACGAGAGACCGCTCTGTTTCACTTTCATCAACTTCAAGAAAGTTTTTGTTTCTGTGGATCCAGAAGCAGAAGAGGCTCTGGACAGCCAGGGCGTCCCTACTCTGTGCATAACGATCTTTTGTGACTTATAAAAGGATCTCACAGCCAAAACATCATCATTCTATAACAATATCACTACCGACGTAAGAAGAGTGTTTTGGCAAGACGGCACAGTTTACCACTATTAGGCCATCCTGCAGAACGACATAGTAAGACTGGAATGGGACAAGATGGGAGAGATAATCGACGCTCGACAATCGCAGCAATTTCGCTTTGCTGATATAATCGTCCTTATAATTCAAAGCATTGGCCAGGTAGAACGAATGATGGCCGACTTCGACATCGCATGTGCAAAAGTGGTTTTCGCCCAGATCCAACGAAAAAAACGTTTATGAGGAACGGATGAATTTTGAATGCTTTATTCACGCTCAGCGAAACGATTATCTCGGAATACTTCAGCTACCTAGGTCGTGATTTCATCATAATGAACGATTAGGAAAAAGTCTTGAGCAGGAGGAAACGAGCGGCTTGGAGAACGTTTAACAGCAGCGAAGACGTAGTGAAGAGGACGAACAACATCCGACTCCGTGCCAACCTTTTCGACTCAGCGGATATCCTGCTCTGACCTACGCAAAAGAAACCTGATCGCTGCGTATGCAAGATGAACGATCACCTGGCGTTGATGCAGTGCTAGGAGTGTATGGTTCTTGCAAGAGAGAGAAAGTAGCCGAAGTTCAGAACTGCGTCAACAAATGAAGATCAAGGTGCCCTTAAACACGCTAGACTATCAAAAGTAAAGTGAACATGACACGTAATGCAGTTCAACGGCAACCGACGAATGAGAGCCGTTACCGACTGGACTCCTTAGGAAATTGAGCGCTCAAAAGGAAGACAACCGATCTAATGGTCCGATTACTTCACGAGAAGCCTGGAAGATGGAAATGATGTTCAACGACTTTTTAAGCGAGGAGGACCTACTGGGCTGCTCTTGCGCATGATATGGAAAGATGCAAATATTACTAATGCCTGGTTCAATCACTCGTCGATGAACGGAGTTACACAAGTGACCTCATAGTGGCAATCATTTTTGAAGGTAATCTTACCGATTTTCTCATTCTATACGGATTTGAATATATCCGTATCGTCTTGAATTAATTTATACGTTCAATGTCTTTAATAATAGTATAACGAACTTGGATGTGTACTGAGAAATATATTTAATTCTTTCTATCTGGAAGAAAAACGAAAAGCATATGACATTTGAATTGTTGTAATTTCCACCGCAGGATAATATCGCGAGTATAGGAGACTGAACTATTACAGTCTCTCTTTCGTCACCTTCAGCTGATATTAAACAAGTTTCCATATCATGAAAACATATTAATTTCAGACGGTATTCATCAACCAGACGTTGAATTTGGCACTGACGCGGTCAATCGTAGAGAAGGTGGTGGCTTCCTGTACGAAATGCTCTCTGATTGACTACACGCCGATCTTCACCGTCAACGGCACTTACCAAACATTCGACGATCAAACGCTCCTCGCCTATGTTAACATGAATATTCATTTCACGTTATATGGTCTTCATCGACTTCGAGCACTTTTCAAGCAAATTTGCGACAAGATCTCCTACTCGAGTCCTATTTCGTTGTAGTTAAATGTAATGGGTGTAATTGCAGTCCTGCATATTACACTGTAAAAATAATAATAGACTGTGTAATAGAAAGGTGAAGCTCTTGGTGTTGATCAATCCCTAAGGGATGCGCCCATTCGTCTTCAATTTCTAACTTCGTTTGAGGTGATTGAATGCATATCTGGTCCTTACAGTGACTCGCGGTAGCCTCCCGCTGAGCCGAGTCAGTGTTGCTTATCCTCCCAGACAAGTGTGAGACCAGTCTGGTACCAATTTGCCTACCTCGGAGGTATGGATAGCTTGGTGAGCAACGAGTGCGAGATCGGACCATTGACCCTCGTGTGCGATGCAGAGCACCTCTAACCACTGCGCCACATGCGGTCTAAACTGTATAATATGGGGTAAAAATGGCTGTGTCACGTCAGTTCAGTTTTGCAGACGTGATTTAACGTTCACACGCTTATTCAAATTTGACGGCTACTGTAAGTGAATTCTCTTAAGATACTCTCCTTGATATGATTCTGAGTGAGTTGAAGGGTGGTGGGATGGGCTGACCACTAACACGACAATGTGCTTTGATCAAGTATATGCACAGTCCGATACGGTCTTTTCAAGCACATAACACATAATCGGAACAAGGCATTCATGCATGATTGCTACTCATGTTTACAAGTTCAGAATATAAAGACATTCTGTTGTCATAGCACTGCGTTGGTTGCATTCAATCATAGTGCTGGGACTAAAAGGCATCTTAGACTATTGAAATCTGTAAGAACTGTAGCGCTTTTATATAATCTTTAGTAAAACTTTTAGCCATCTTTTCGATATTTGTCGCGTAACATTTCATTTATGGCTTACGTGCGCTTAAAAGATTTCGCCATCATCAAAGCCTTCGGGAGGTAAGGAAACTACGACTTTAATCCTTCTTGTTAGGTAAAACGTGATAGATTTCGTAGCAATTAGAAGTATCAGAAGATTTATTCCAAATGATTAGCGGCGTGAAGCAGTAGGTTTCAACTTGATCAAATTTTTATTTCAATTCTCAGCAGTAAAAACACTTGATAATAGAGTCACATTAACGTCAAGAAGTGCTAAAGGTGAATTTAGTGGATTATTACAATGGCCTTAAAGTATCGTATACTAAATTATCCTTTGCGGATATCTTTATCAATGTCGCCCTTTTCCTTCTTTCCTTCTTCTTAACTAAAATCAAGATGCCTGAAGATCTGTGATAAACTTAGCACAGATACTGTCTAACCCAATAAATGGCTCTTGTGCAGATGATGTTCCGGCTTTACACGAGCCACAAAAAATTAGGGGTGTATGTGTACTATGAGCATCAATTAGTTTTCACAAACAAGAATTTGGAAGAGAAATTCTTCATCATAACTCATGTGCAAGCATGGACATTGTTGACCTTCATTTCATTGCTAAAAGATGCCAAGTACAAGATGTGGATGCTCTCAAGACATCTCTATGTTATCTATCAGCCACCAACCTTTAGCAGGCTTGGTTGAGTATGCGATTTTGCTCTATAAACCCAGTTGAGGTGACAGCCCTCATAATAAAGAATACTCGAAATCTTTTGGTGTCTTTAGTGCCTTTTTCGCAGTGCTATGATGTTTTATGAATACTTAAGCGACAAATGTCAAGACAACTACGCATAATAATCGATATATATATATATATATATATATATATATATATATAGTCTTAGAGCCGACTTTCCGACTTTCAACGAACCTCTGAAGATGAAGATGTCGAAACGACGAGACTACGAATAAAGATTTCGGAAACAACTGTACACACTCTTCATTTTTCAGCCTGCTTTATAAAAAATGAAATATTCCACTTAATCGGTATAGAAGACAGCCAACTACCCAATGAGCCACCAACAGCCGTACTTTTCGACTCTCTTTGATGCCTTTGATCCTTATAGAGATTTTGGTAAATATTAAAAATCTGTTCTAATGCTGCAATTGAATAAAATGGACATTTTTCGATGACGAGCCCATTATAGAAGAACTGGCTCTAAGTTTGTGAATACCCTGACATTACTGCCACTGTGCATTTACTCAAATACTTGATTGTAATAACTTCACAAACTTCTTTGGCAACGTTTGTTCTTGTGCAGTCTCAGGATAACCGTGCTATCGCTATCGAAATCTTCACACGAAACCGAGGAATGGTTCACCACCGTGCGAATAGCTTTTCAGAAGAAAGGCATGCTATAGGAGATAAAGAAACCGCTAATTCGTGACGAAGCTGCGATCATTTTCATCGCTGTTATTTCAATGACAGTAAACTTTATGATTCTGGAAATCATTGACCGATCCGTTGGCAGGTATTATGGGCCGAAAGTACAACTTTGCTCATAAAGAAAGGTTCACATCTCTTTTCGAATTTAACTTGTTCTATAATTAAGTTTCAATTGTAACATTCTGACTGTAATATTGCTGCTATTTTCCTATGTTGTGTTACATTAAGTATATTATGGTCTAATAAGTATGAAATTAACAGCAGTATTACAACTGAAATAATACAATTATACAATGAATGCGCTTCCACGCTGGGAGTTAGAGATGCAGAGGAGGTGGACCCACGGTTTGCGAAAGTGTCAAAGGAACTCTTACCGTCTTCACACGAGTAGCTTTCTAGAATAAGTCTATTTTCTAAATTATGGAGCGAAGAAGGCATTCAGTACGAGACAGATCATACTTAAAACAACTTAATAATTTCTCACAGCAGTAGAAATATTGGGAGGCGATTGGCCTTTCAGAATATCTACACTGATGTTGCTCAGCCAGATCTGAAGATCTGCAGGATTATAGAGATTTGGGACTTTGATCCTTATCGCATTGTACGCGTACCAGCAACAGTGCTCCTATTTTTACTGTATATTTCATCTTCGTGTGCAATTGCTGTCCTAAAATTTTTTCACACTTCTCAAAAACAGTTTCGGTAGTTTTCTCATCAGAAATCAGTTACATAAAATTTATCAAAGCTAAATCGTAGACTTGAGAATGGAACGAGTTCTACGACAATCCCGCACAGAGACCACACAAATGATTCAGACATAAGTTACTCGTTTACATGGTTCATTGCTATTCTTAAAGAATTCGACAACTTATACGACTCGACAATAAGTTACTATATGAATCAGTGACACTTAATACATAGCGGCATGCATATCGTGCCTACTCCTACTGCGATAAACAAAATCTTATCTGTAATTTTGTACTATCCTCAACCTAGTATTGAAAATAATGAATAATAATAATAACTCATATATTATTATTTATAATATCAAATAATATCAATAAGATGAAGTATTTCACTAAATCCTAGTGTTTGAATTTTCATCTAACAATGAAAAGCCGAAAACTTTATAGCAAACATGAAATCAAGTGACTTTTCCCGCTCATGCACATAATTAGGAGTCGCCTGCATCAATAAAAAGAATATATGCTTCGAGGTTCATAGCGAAAAAAAAGGAACTTCTCAAAATTACTCAGTGAATGACTACGAAGAAACAATCGGAAAAAAAATTATGATGAGTCTTTTTGCTTCAAAGGTAAAACCATTCAACTGTCTGGATAGGCCGCTTTAAAATTGCTCAAAGGATATCAAAATCATAGAGTACAATATATCAACTTACACGAATCATTTGAAAAGAATGACATTCCGACCTATACGTGTGATACTTCTTACTTGGAAACTTAGACAGTTCGTCTTCACTAATAGCGCTGACCCTCGCACTCATTTCAATCGTTCCTTTGTTTCGCAATAGTTGTCCACGACCGTTCTTAACCTTTTAAGGGACGACGTGTACCATCTGAGGTGCACGATTATTTGGAGGTCTCTCTGGACAAAAGTTTTCTCACAGAAATTTGGTAATCGTTTGAAAGCCCAAATCTCTGTGATCTCACATATGCATTTGATTTTTGAAAAAGACTTTTTGTTACGTTGTAGCAGCGAGAATACAATTATGTTCGCACACATATCAATTCACCTGCTCGCCTGGAGCTTCGATAGGCACTTTTGTTCAGAGAATAGCTCATTTGCCAGGTGGCCCACTAAGACGAGGACTTCGGCGTTCCGGCTTTGAATCACTATGTGGATGTGATAGTCAAACAAGGAGCAAGAGAATGCTCCTCTACGAGAAGCGTCCCGAGCAACGGACGAGTTATAGTAAGATAGAAATTGCGTCGCTTCTTGCGCGGCAATATCTGAACAAGCCATTTAGGCAGGTATGAAGCTTCTCCACTGCTGAAAATTCTATCTTTCAGTGATTTTGCTTGATCGTCCTTCGAGTACCTATTAGAGGCTAGACTCCCCGCATGAGTCTTAGTGGAAGTTTCTTAGTAATACTACAAATATCAACGTTGTGGTAATAGAATCGCTGAACTCTGCTCAAGAATGTTTTAAATTGTTCAAAGTTCTCCGATGACGTTCATATGCAAATTAAGTTACAACAGCAGGGAAACAATAAAAAACACTCTGCGCTTACTCTTCCTGTTTTCAGGTTAATAATAAGAAAAGGAATTTTACACATTGTGAACATTTAGGAACATCAGCCTTTCTGCCATAAACTGTGAAGGTAATAGAAAAAAAAAGTCTGCAACTCGTCTTAAAGGATTTGGATGCAATGTTGAAGCTGAGACAGATAGTCAACTTGGCTATTTCATTCAACGCCAGAAGTCTCTTTGTGGAATCTCTTGTATCTGCATCTATCCAAAATGTGATGATTTCAAAAAGTTCTTCGGGATCGTTTCTGATCTAGCAGTGATGTGCAATAAATTCAAAATATCGGATAATTGAAAAATACTGTGTTGTATAAAAAAAAACTGAACACTAATGAACACTCCAAAATTCTAGTATTTTACTGCCTTTTCGTCAGTGATGTGCTGTTACATATATATCTAAGAAAACTGAGTAGTAAGCCAAAAAACTTTGAGAACGCACAGTTTTTATTCAGCACCAAAATGGGCTCTGGTCGATGGTTCATCGCCAAAACGTGCTATTTTTAAGTGATCACCATTTTCTCTAAGTTACCGGTCAACGGCTAACAGGGGCTGTTTGATCGTCCACTATAGTGAAAGAGAAACAACTAAATTTTAATTGTATGAAGGTAAATCAGTATTATTTCTTAGATAAGGAAACTCCTCATCTATGTGATGGACTTGATCATAATAATATCTTCTCACTGTGAACCACTTTCGACCATGAAACATTTCTCCCCAAGTGAACATCTCAGTAATTGACTTATAATAAGCGGTATGTTAAAGGCTGTTTATGTGTTGATGCAAGTGAAAATATGTTCGGTGATTGTTTTCCAATAAAGTAATGGTGGTGTGTGAGTAAGTAGATTGCGAACAACCTTAGCTTTCCAAGTTCTGAAGAAGAAAGCGCTGCAATGTGAGCTGCTTGAATGAATTCTTTATCAGCCTCGATCTCCGCCTTGCAAATAGAAAAGTTGGATCGCCGTAAGCAAATTTGCCCTAGAGCCATGAATGCAAAAAAACAATGCTTTGTTTTATGTTTCCTCTTGTTAAATGAGAAATGAAGCTGGAGTTAATTTTGATGGAGAGTTGCCATTTGATGCTCTCGCATTCATTCTACTCTATTTCTCGGTCTTTCCCTCAGTCTTCAATGAACACGTAAAACCATTCTCAATGTACTGACAAAGAGTCAATTGCTATGGCAGAAAAAATGCTGCCGGGAAATCGTAACGCTTACCATAATACTTTTATGACAGGTCTCTTATCACAGAGTGGCATGGACAAACGTAAGCGATGTCAACATTATCATCGAAGACGTTCGTATTGGAATAAATAATGTTAGGAAGCCGAACGCCTACTCCAACTTAAAACTATTTGCATCCTGATCTTAACCGTTCTCTAACATGACGCGCCTTCAGCGGCAATTTTGGCTTTCCAAGACTGTTTCTTGCTACAAAAGAATCCTCTTCATTTACATTTTTACATGCGCTTCACTCTTGCGATATTGTTGGCTCTGCAGTTTGTCCATCACAGGAAAACTCAGATGATTAAGTTTATCCCTTACAAATTGCTTTAACCCAATGATGGCCTGCAAGTTGACTAAATGAAAACAACGTTTCCTCCTTATTTTTATGATCTTGTAGCTTGACGAAAATCACGAAAACCATGGAGTCAACAATGCTTCTACGATTACAGCTTCTGGAAATGAAAATTTGTGCGATCTATATGCAGTGATTAAGCTCTTTGCTGATCAACATAAAAAGGAATTTGCTTCTGCATCTTCGACGACAATTCAAAGAGAAACAGAAAAAAATCTGCAGTGAATGGCTCATTCGTCATTTGAATCCGATCACGTCACCCAGAATGCCCAAAAAAAAAACAATATTTTTGATGAAATAATCAAGTACATTTAAGAGACACTTTTCTTTTGCATCGAAACTTACTTACACTACCACTTCATATTTTATGTTCTGAGATAATGGGGCTGATTCTAGCTCACGCAAGCGTAGACAAGCGCCGTGGAGCATTATAAACCCAGAAGCATTCGAGCTACTATTTGCTGAACCAAAAATCCACGTGAATGGTAGTTCATCCAGTGATATTTAAAATCCACAGAAGTCTTCACTGAGCCTGTTCTAGCAGAGTGAGCTGGAACATGGATGTCAGGAAGAACTATTTAACAAACCGTTTCCATCGTTTATTCCAATCAGCTGTGGCGTTCATTTGTTATTTCCAATAAAGTTCACTTGCTGATTAGCAGTTCCTCAAGAACACAAACGAGAAAAGAGAATGAAATTAGTTTCCTAAGATCAACATTGAAACGTTCTAACACTTTTTCAAATATTAACTGCATAGAAGAAGAAAGTTTACTATTCAAAAAACGAATTCAAATGAGAACGTAAGTCACTGTCGTCGGACTTGCAAATTTTTAATCAAAATTCTACTAGACTGAGCGCCTAAAACTCCATAAATAAATTTATTTGCTCGATTTTTCTGAGAAATGAACTTTGAAAAAGTTTTAATGAAAGCGTAGTGTCCGAAATGTATGAGTCGTTTTCGCGGTCATCAGCGTATTCAGCTGGACGGTGTCTTTCCTGCTTAATGGCGTTCATGTTCAGAATGCTACCTCCGATGGGTAGAACAGTGAACTCAAGGGTTTCTGACCTTCAATAAATCGAAATCTTGTTTTACTAGGACGAGAATATCCTATTGTCCTTTGACGTCATTGATGTTACTTGTAAGAGTATTTTTGATTGATTGAAGTCCTTACCTTCTCTTTTAGGAGCGAATCATTTTGTTACTCGCAAGCGTTGTTGCGCGCGCGGCTCGTCGAGTTTGAAGACGAAGACACCGAGACATGTGCCGATTCTGAGCATTTATATCAACGCTATGCTCGTTAACTCATGAAAAAAGCCTACTGCTTTTTCCAAACAAGGATAGGCTGAAGTGAATGCGGTATGGCCACTTTAGCTTGAAAGTTCACAGCATAATGCTGTGGTGTTCTTCATATGATTTAGCTGGGATAAAACTGATATAAAATGTGCCTCGATGGTGTAGTGGTAGTAGCAGGTTTCCCCGGTATCAATGAAACGTGGGTTCGATTTTCGCCTGAGACCGTGCTTTTGCTCACAGCTCAATTACCTTAGGTATACATTGATATAAGAAATTTGATTCTATCTTTGTCTTTACCAAAGTCGTTTGAATCGAAGACGAAGTGGCCGATACGTTAGGCAAATGAAGTCTCAATACCAGTTTCGTCTAACTAAATCATGAAGAATAATATTGAGTATTCCTTTTGCGGTCCAACGAAAATCGCTCTTCAGGAATTGTTTCGCTATCTACTAGCTATTTTACACCTATGTCACATGGTGGACTGCCGATAATGAAGAGATGCAACGACTATCATTGAAAAATCACTATCCAAGAACATCCGTCTTGTGTTCAAAACATCGTCGAGAAAGGCTACCTCATTCAAGCGGTGCTTTGGTAAATCATATTCAGTTCGGTATGACAACAAAGAACTACATCACATTGATAAAAGAATGCCAACTACCAACTTGAGTTAGTCAGGTCTGATGAAGACGAAGACTTCGGAAGGTTGTCCAGTCAATAGCGTATATCACTCAGCATCTTTGAATATCGCCTTTATACCTTGCCTCATGTCAGCTAAATCGAAAAAACAAGCTCTTTGTGAAAAGATTTTGGAGGTACATTGTCCTAAAAACTAGGGTTGTAAATGAAGTCATATTTTACTTAAGCGTCTCATATCAGAAAATATTAGCATAATTAATGAGTGGAAGCAATAGTCGCTACTGTGTTTGCCACCTTAGAAGCTACCACTTAACAAGAGCGCACTCAGAATGACGATGACGAGTGTTTTTATAATCAGAGAAGCGTTAAGTTGATTAGTGACGAAGGTTCACAAGGAACTACTACATGCAGTGGCATCAGCATTTCATCATATTTGTTGAAAATCTTATGCAACAGTGATGCATGTAGAACCACTTATGAATATGAGCTTTTCTATTCAATAAATCTTTTTTCCGTATTTTTACGACACTATAATTTTTCGCGCAACGTTATAGTGTCTAAATGATACTAGGTGCAATACGTCAGGAGCATGAGCAATTATCCAACAATGCAT
This sequence comes from Parelaphostrongylus tenuis, assembly GCA_019055375.1. NCBI lineage: Eukaryota > Metazoa > Nematoda > Chromadorea > Rhabditida > Metastrongylidae > Parelaphostrongylus > Parelaphostrongylus tenuis. The sequence goes on from JAHQIW010003859.1 coordinate 24,519, forward strand.
ACTGAGAAGTGAAATACGAATGCAGACTTTGTTGATTGTCGGAGGTGTTTATAATGGAATTAGAAGTAGCAGAAATGACGCTTGCCATTACCATTATGACATTAAACTTTGCTAAAGCCGCAATCACCTTTGTAATTTGCTTCAAATGGCGAGAATGGCAGAATTGTTGACATTGAGTTTTTCTGCAGTATTTCGTAGAGTGTCAAGAAAATCAGCTTTGATGACTGCTTATACAATAAACTCTGATGAGATTGGTGCAGAAGTAATTGCGGTTTATGCAATGATGAAATATTACTCTTTTACCATACCTTTAGAATTACCACTACACTGTAATACTGTAACCATTGTTTACTTCACTGTATCACTGCGTTACTAGTTTCTGGGGTCAAATGCGTTGTTGATGTTGCGAGTTGCCTATGCTGCTTTACGACTCAATATACTCACGGTCAGAAATAGTGATCACTTTTGCACTGACTAATGTCCATTCCGTAGTCCTAAGTGAGTTTAAAATAAACACCAAGTGTTACGTCATTAGCAACAGAACATGAAGCGAGAAATGCGCGTTGTAATGATATACAATATGAACTCATTTATTCATGAATATTTTTCAGTATCAAACGGTGCATTTCAACAATGCATAAACCGCGATAACTTTTTACTGTCCTAATATTCGTTTCCTCGAGGTTTTCAGTAATTAATCTATCAATGTCTGCCATGTAGCTATTCTTGCATAGGTCGAATTAGTTCAATGAAAGGTGTGGAGGTAAGAGATACGATACTCATTGCCAATTCAAAGTTCAAAAACATTTTATTCAGCAAACAGCTCCAACTGGATGGTGGTTATTCCTTCACTGTTAAAGCGATATGAGTGTTCAGAACCGCAGAAACCGCACCACCCTCGTTTCTTTCCTGAAGAAAAATGCATTACATAGCTATGCAGGCTTGAAATCACCATATCGAAATCTTAAAGTTCTATTGAGCTGAAATCACCGAAGTATCCATTATGTCTGCTTGGTTCTTTCGGTTGCAAAGAGACAATAAGAATAATCGATCTCGATCGCTGGACAGGAACTTTTCATGGAAGTGTTAGTAGTCGATCAAAATTTGAATTTCTGGGTAGAGCCACACATAGCCGCTTTTTGAAAAGATTCCTTTATAGTGATGCAAAATCCGCGAAACATAACTCTATTTTGGATTTTACACCTTCATGAAAAGGTCTTTCAGAAAACCAGCCACACACGTCTCTACTCGGAGATTTAAGCTTTCGAAGATTGTTAACACTCTTATGAAGACTTCTTTTGCACCAAGAGACGTCGTTTCTTCATTTTGTCTCCTTATAACCGAAAAGAATCGCTTCTTGTATAGCAAGACACAATCAAAATCGTATTGACAGAAGCGAGGAAAGCTTATTTAGGGAAAAATTTACTAGTGTTCCAGTTTGTTTCTCTTTGAGCGCTGTCACCACATTACAGTGCCACTGGTTTTTGATGAAGCTGGAGAAGCTTCATCATCGTTTTTTAGCAAATAAGTTTTACACTTTCTGTCAAACGAAAATGAAGAAAATATCTGCACTCATTGACATTTCTAGCTTCCTAGCTTCACCAAAACTATTATATATCAACGTACCAGTTTGGTCAGACGACACGAGACAAACTGCAGAGAATTGCACTTCAGAGCTTCTCAGACTGTTATCACTTCCATCAAAAGAAAAACGGTCACAATCTAGCTAAGGAGAGACAAATAGACGACTGACCCAGAATATTGGTCTCATCTTGTGTTGAAATTCTATTGAATATAAATACATGCTGTTAGAAGCAAAGACAGTGCAATAACGAGGTGCCGTTCAACAACGCTTTGGACCTCGGTTCGCCTCCCTTGTCCAACATAGCAGCTCATCTGATTCGGCTCAGAGATGTAATGTGATACTAGCTCGGTAAGCCCTTGCTGATCAAAAAGCTATCGACTACCTGTAGAAAACTTTTGTGTACGTCTCAAATCGGCTATTCCGGGTTTTTAGAAGGTATGAAGTCATTATACATTCGCATAACTCTTTGGAGTACTGATATCACAAAATATATACTGCCAGCTCGTTAAAAATGAAAGGAAAGCTAGTAAGCAAAACTGGAATAGTAGCAGTTTTTCTCAAGAACAATTCTTCAGTACTCTCGGCACTCTTCGACAATTCACAAGTTGTTCTTTGTAGGGCAAGCGCGTGGTTATAAAACAATTTGTACGATCAACTGAACGTACGCCGGTCTCATTTTCTTCAAAGCGTGGGAAGATCAAGTTGCCTACAACCAGTCGACCAAACACCTCTATTACTTCACAAGAATGAGATCACCAAGCCTAGATTTCCTCTATCACTTCACTAGAATGAAATCACTAGGCTCAAATTTCAATCGCATCAAGCGCAACAACTTTTCAACATACTTACAGCTTTTTTGGGACCTTTCACTAAGCTTCCATGTAGAAGCCAAGGATCACACTGATTGCCAATGGACACTACACATCACAATAACAGTTTTATATACTGCCTTATGGCCCCGTGTGATTCACTTGGCAGAATCTTATGCGCTGAGGTTTTATGTTCTTGTGCGAGAATGACGGCTTCTGCTTCAAAATCCTCTCCGTTGTGTGCAGGCGCTCTATGAAAGCTCTTGCCGCCGAGCTTTACAAGAGGTTAAATAAATTATATCCGTACTCATGCAATCACTCTATCTATCGTTAGAGCTTATTACATACTCCTGCTTTGTACAGAAACGGTGATCGTTTATGTTGTTGCGAACTAGTTTGCATCTCAAATATTTGCTGGTTTTCTAATCAATTTTTCTGATTTCTCCGGGCTTATTTTCAACCATCGTTTGATAACTACACTTTTTATGCGTGAAAAGAGGAGTGGCTAAGTCGGATTATGCTTTAGCTAGCATATCTTGAGGTGCTACATTCTTTTAGCTGTTTTGAAAGGCTATTTGTTAAGCCAATTTTAGGGATTCTGCTTTCTCGTCTCTACCCGTGGGCATGCTGGCTGCTGCCCTGAACATGTTCATCACACGCGCTTTTTTATATGTAAGGGGTGATAGGACAGATAGGAACTGTGTATTTATTTTGTTAAAAACCGTGTCACAGCTCATCGAAGTTTGTTGGGAACACTATACGCTGCTTGTTCTGAACATTATCGACTACGAGAAAGCGTTTGACATTGTCGATATTAATACAATCGTCTCAGCACTCGTTAACCAAGCTGTAGCCTCTTTCAACACACGAAAACTAAAAGACTGCTATCGAAACTGCAGCACAAAGTACGGATTCTCCATCCGTCCCTTGCCATACCCATCAAAAAGGTGCTCGACAAGGCGACACTGTATTTCCAAAGCTGTCCAGTGCTGCTCTGTTGTGCATGATACGATGCTCAGTAAGTTGAAAAAAGAGGAAAAGAGATTGAGGTGCGCATGAACAGGACGAAGACACAGTTTTTGAAGAGTCAGTGTGCGAAGTTGCACAGATTGAACGTGTTGGCTCTCTGATTAGGAAGACTACCTCGTATATGAACCTTGGAAGCTCACTGCACATGGCCCTTTACTGAAGGAGTAATTATACAGAAGAAGAAGAACAGTATGGGCCGCCAAAAGTTATGCAACATCCTTGTTGAAAATATCTTGAACTGAAACGAATTTTGCTGTAAGTTTCCGCCAACATGCTGAGAACCTCAGCAAATAAATTATGCAATAGTTGAAAAAAGAGCAAGCAATAGTCTAGTAGACAATTTGCCCCGACCAGCATGGTATCCAAGTGTGAGCTTGTATTTTGAACGATTCACATAGGTTGTACTTTACCGAAAGAGACATTATTTTTGCGACATATGAAGAAACTAACTATTGGTTTCTGATCAGGCGACGAGTACAGACCGGCGTCTGTTGCCTCGAATGGATCGAAGATCAACTTGCCATCTTTCTCTACATGTGCCTTGGACGTTGGGGTAGCTGGCTCACCATCCTGGAAAAAAATACCGCCATAAAATTCATTGAGCGCAACAAATACCACCTTTCCTATCAGATAGTTAGCCGAAGTATTAAACTGTGATTCATACGTGGCATTAGTTCTATAGTGCTTTTGTGAGAAAAGTAGACCTAATTCTTCTTGCGTTTTGAAAGGCAAAAGAACGATCTCATTTTTGAAGGTCGCTTTACCTCCGTAACAAATCCTTTACAACGTGGTTCTGTTTCCCCACTTTCACAGTACTTGATGTATTCCTCTTTGTTGTTATCACGCACACGTTTCCAAGTGACGACATCTCGTCCGAGATCGAGAACAACTCGATCACCAACCTAAAAAGTCCTTTGTAATCGAAAAAAATTAGACCAATATTCTTGGTCTAGGTCTAGTAAATTACACACCTTTGCTTCTTGGAATACTTTAGATGCGATCGCATAACCAATCAGAAGAGCAACAAGGATTTTTTGAGCCCACATTTTCTAAAAATGTTAACTTTAAAAGATTAAAAGCCATTACACACATTTGTCATTGGCCGAAACTACTACAAGATTGAAAGCGACGCATACAAAAACCGTTGCTCGGACACAGAGGCAAAGGTAAAGCCCAAGATTTCAAAAAAACAATCATTCTTTCTAAAATTTTACATTATGCTTACAACTGTCAACAGTGAACAATTTGATCCATGTAAGTTATGTGGCAAAAAATCGAACCAATGTGTCGAAGAGATAGGCAAAGAAATCATTAACCGAATGAGCACTCTAAATTTCGGCGGTTTTTCTTGGCCCAGATTTCGGCTGTTTTCCTTGACCCAAATTTCGGCGGTTTTGTCTCACTTAAGACTGCTGCTAACATGTGTTTTTCAAAGTGAATCATCTAGAAGATTTCTTGGAGAGCCAAGGAGGGAATCAAACTGCATCTTTGGAAATATTACATGCTCACTCCAAATTTTACATTCCATACCTTCGACGAAGATTTTGCGTCAGTGATTTAGCGCAAAACACATTCAAGTAAATATAAATGAGCCTTTTAAGTGCTGCGACGTTATGACACGCAAATGCCGAACAGGATTGTGAGATGGACTCCAAGAAAATGGTTGCGTTTCTAAGATAGATAATAAATGAAAAGGATCCAGTTGTTTGAATCCTACGTTCAACAGCTGTAGCAGCTGGAAAACGCGATATAAATAATTGCATGTGATGACTCAAACACCATAGCATACAAATCACCTCTACAGGTGATGATCAGAAACTAAACGAGATAAAATTGTGCTGAGAGTTGTGCTATATTTGATACAAACAAGCGAAGTGACTGAAATATTATAATCATCGATTTAGTGGAATTCACTGTGGTCTTTTTCGAATATGGTTTATTATCTCAAAGTCATTAAAGACTCTTGTTGAATGTTAAAGTGCAATGCAGTGGGTCTTATCCACATGTGAGCTCTTCGAGATTAAGCAAAGATTCAAATTGCTCTAGCAACTGCAAGCTCACATAAGAATAAACAATCACGAACAGTGACTGTTTGCGATGAAAACACTGGTACACCTTAAGCGAGATTTCTGTAAGCTTCTAAAAACTACTAATTGTCCAACTATCAGTCAATTCAGGTCATATTATGAGCTAAACCCATAATGCATAAGTAAGAGTACCCACATACTTTTTGCTGTTCTAGGTAACACAAGAGCCTAACGTAAATAGCTAGAAATTATTCAGAAAATTTTTGCGTGTACTAGAACTGTATTGATTACGTTCACAGAAAAGATCTACTACAAAATATTATTTTCAGGCAACCATAATCTATAAGAAATACGAGTACTTTCACGTTATATCTGGGCATTTCTAACCCTTTGAGAGCAGCGCGCTTTCTGCTTTTCTGAAGTTTTGATATTCTTTCAATAGCTTCAATCTTAACAATTCTAATACTGCACTCTATCATCAAGAAAGCTTCTGAATGCGCTGTAGCAGTTCAGAGCCTTATTGCGCGTGTCATTGCTCTTTATTACGAACTTTTTTGCTTTTCGTAGAGAATCCTAGATTTTTTTCGCATTTTTTTGTATCGTTCTGTATGCCTGGGATCTTTATCTTTACTAAATTACCAAATAAAGTTGTTACTAGGTAAACCTCAGGTCCAAGCAGCTCAAGTCTATGCAAGAAAAGCATTTGGACGAGAAAAGGAGATCTTGAAGTATGATAATCAGATGTTCTTGGAGTTTTTCACGGAACGAAATTACACCCCAAATTTGATAACAAAAATTGCACGCCACACGTCAATTGCGCCAGGCGATGAGTCAACCGCACGGTAGATACACAGCGACTCACACACCCTGCCGACAAGAGGTTGCGAGTGCGAAACTCTATTTTCTATTGGCTGCTGAAACGCACTGAGAAGTACTTTGAAGAAGCAAGTACACAATTGTAGCTTTTGAGACTTTAGCCATCACATTATCACCAAACATCGAGGAAAGAAGTTTAATCCAGCAAGAAAGGCGTTGTAAGGCGCTGGATGTACACGTAATTATTTTTTAGACTGCAATAGAGCATTCAAAAAGCCCTTCTAGAAATGAAATCCATCATTAGGTTTCACGAAATATGCGTTATTGAATGACCATTCAAATTCTAAGTTTAATCAGAAAGCGCGCTAGGTTCTAGAGAGTTGAAAATGCTTATAGAAAACGAAAATGTACCTTGACTTCTGATTGAACTAATTTATCCGCAACGGAGTACTGAATAAGATGAATTAAGATCCATATGTCACAACAAGATTACGCAGCACGGAGGACAAGATCTTCCAACAGTTTTCCAAAGGAAGATTTTCGTGCTAGATGTGTGGACAGTTACTCGTTATGTTGTGCTTGTACAGTAATTTGAATTTTTGGGCATTTTCAATCAATCAAGTTGAACCCGGAAAACTTTGACGATGGGTGGTGGCGGATGAGAGAAACTCCTTGTAACCATTAGTGAATGTAATCATCAAAAACAAAACCAAGAGCGCTTTGTTGAGAAGAAACGGCTTGATGTCTATAAACTGATCTAATAAGAAATGCGCTTATACAAAAGTGTAGCTTCGGTTCAACTGTTCTCAACAGCTGAGTGACCAGTCGATGCCGGCAAAACTGAAAATTTAAAGTAATAACGATTTGTCAACTGCAACTTTGGAATAAACAATAAACTTCAAGAGTTCTAATGTTTGAGCTTGTATCAACTACCTACGACGAGCGAAAAGATTTGGAAAGCATTAGGTGTCGTACGTCCAAGATTTTTCTCTTGGAGGGGACAGTCAATTAGAGCGAGAGCTAGTATTCGAACAACTCTCGTTAACCTCTGATCACCAGGATATCTGAGAATTTGAGAAGTTTACTCTATTCAACAGACAATGCTCTATGGCTCCAATATTATTAGGTTTACATATATGACTCTGTCGTTCTTTTTTTTCTATAGCAATAGTCGAAAAGGTTTGAACTTCTTTTATTTGAAAGTGCTTTAAAAACTCTATATATTTATGTGTTTTAATATGTGAAATATATTATACGAAGGTTTTTGTAGGACCTTGAAGATGACAGCTTTTGTACCTGGCAAACGCCATTTGCGGGAACTTTACACTGCAGATTTATTAACCAAAACTAATTGAAATTGCTTGATTTTGGTACGCTCAACTACGCTCTTTCTTGTGAACATTTCGGTGCGCAACTTCCTCATACTTGCCCCAAGATGGAGTTGTCGTGGGAACAAATTCGCTTGCTGCTCATGCACGAATGGCCCATAGCGGAAAGTGCTAACGAGGCGGCGCGCAAGATTAATGGAGCTTCACACGAGTTCCATCATATAGCAACTGCAGACATGTTGTATATCAAAAAGTTTTTAAGAAAACGCGCAATTGGAGGTCACTATGGTCATAAAATTTTTCATCGGGAAAGCCATATTAAAAACTAAAACGGCATGAATTTTACAACTTTTTTGAGTGACAGTGCTCGATTTCATATTGGGAAACCGATCGAAAGCGTCATGCAAACAGCTAAGGTGGGAGATTTGAGGAAGGTTCATCTTACCCGAATTACTCTCCCGACATTGGAAAGTCGGATTACCACTTGAAATTACCAAATTCAATTGCAAATTAGCAAATTTTGAAAAAAGGCGTTTTCGGGTATAAAAGTAATCATCTTCAAAGTCCTATTAAAACCTTCATATAAAATATTTTATGCATAAGAAACGTACAAGCAATTAGCGCTTTTGACGCACTTTCGAATGAAAAAAAATCTGCATATCTTTATTTTTGCTATTATTACAGCAGCATAGAAACGGCGGATTTATATTTGCACTTTTAATACACATAAGTTCTATACAATATTCCTTCATCTGTAAATAAGTATAGGATCGGAACGTTAGAAATTTCTGAGCAAATTTTACACCAACGGCACTTCAAATAACATCATCCGACCTTATGGACGAAAACCAGATTGGTCAATTCTTCCGTTGTTCAAAATAAGAGTGTTAACGTTAGGGCACCAGACAACCAGATTGTTATCTTAGTAGAACAATACAGTTTAAAGCTTCCAAGCAAGGACCTATAGGTCTCAACTTTTCGTTAGAATCAGCGATGTTCAACGCCATCATACCGTTATACCGTTAATTACAATTTGAAGAAAGCTGTTGTCTTCGCTAACATGCATTGTTGTCAACATGCGGAAAGTATTATACACGTTGTATGAGCCAAATCATACTTTTTACGTTATGAAAATCAATGCCATTCGTACAGAAGTAGCAGATTCATTGATAATAAAGCTTCTCATTCATCTCAAATTTCATCGTTCTCAAAGTAGCTCGGGTTAACCCTAAAGAAAACTTATTTAGCGTAAAATCAGATTCACAATCATTGGAGGATTTGAGGACCAAATAACGTTCAATCTGTTCCACGGTGTCAAATGGCATATGTGACTACTCTACAGCCGTAGAAATCCTCTAGAAAATGAAAACCATGAAAACAGCAACAAATAGATTAAAGTCAATTTCATATACAAAAACAACTGATGAATATCTTCACAACAAAACAAAAAGATAAACGTGAACGTGGGTTTCTAAGCAGCTGACTCAGAAACATCAGTGTAATACCGACACAGGCAAGGAGATTTTGCCCACTTGTGAAAGAACGCGTATTTGAGTGAAATGCCAAGTGAACAAATTACTGATATCGAGACGTGAGAAGAACTAGTTGAGACGGTTTGTACTATCTGTGATGCAGTGGGCTGTTACGAATACTGCTTAAGCTCCACAATAATGTGCAAAAAATCGATTTTCTAAAAACAGTAACCATTTTAGAGGGGACTGAGTGCATATCTGCTTTCTAATGACTTATAGAGGCTGAAGCATCAAGTCTCGTGGAGAGCGAACGCTCATTAAGCTTGTAGGGCAGGATCGCCACATCGACCATGTGTGCAGCCAGGCACTTATGACTAATGAAGACATTTTTTCAGTGGAAGAGCCGGATTGTAGACGAAATTTTTGGGTAAAATGTGAACGAATCAAACATTATCATTTTGAAAGAATCAATCTAGTGTGAAACGTATATTTTCTATCTTGCATAACTGGCTATCACTTGACCTTAAAATGAATGGACTAGTCTTTCCTCAGACAATCAAACGAACACAAGGGTGTAAAACAACTCTTACTCATCCAACATTTCTACGTCTGTTTTCAGTGCCTGAAACTGGTCAGAGTACAATGTTCACATTGCTTCTTCTACGCTGTTGAACACCGCTATTATCAGCATAATGACATCAAAATGGATGTCATTAGCTCAAAAAACGTTCATTTTGAAGGACATCTTCAAGAGCGAAAGCCTTTCAAGCGGTGGTTCGCGAAAGAAGATTTGACTTGTGGCAGAACAACTATCACCTTCTCAAGCTCCTATAGCCATTTCAGGAGTTTCCTGTCATTCCCACCAGACTGCCTTTGAGCAAGACGAAGACATCGCAACGTCAGCCGAATTAAAGTTCTTAAATAATCTGATCTTACATCCAGTGATTTAGAGTGATGTGCAAAGTGGTGAGCAAAACGGCCGTTGGTAGTGCAACGGGTTAGACCACCCATTCCCAGATAGAGTGAAAAACGGGAACAATTCCCGCCTGGTGCGGAAGTTTTGCACAGAACTCTGCATCACTGAGTAAATCTATAACATTATGCCACCACCAAAAGCTGTTAAATAAAAAATTTTATTGGTCTCTTCAATGTCCAACATCTGTCAGCGTGACTGGGTTCAATATCGATGCCGTCTACCTGGTTCAAACCACCGGCAGTTGGTTGCTGAAGATGGATGCATTATAGCGTAGAAAGAGTGGTGAGCAGACCGTCAGTGCAGAGGGTTAAAGCACGTGTGTCCGAATAGAGTGAGGGGCGAGTTCGAGTTCCGTCGGACGCGGAAGTTTTGCACATCACTCCACATCACTGTGTACGTCGATAACGTCATACCACCGCCAAAAGCGGTCCAATGAAGAGAAATCTAATGCTGGCTCAGTAATCTGAGAAATAATGCCAAGTAGTCAAAAGAAATCAAGCGAACTGGCAGTCGGTTTAGGCTTCACCAAGTCCTCTGTCCCTCTAAGGTTTAACCCTAAGGTATTCGTTAACCTTTAACGGACGGCTATTGAAATCACTGCGTTCAAAAAGATTAGCTATTTCCGTGTTTAATTAACGTTTCCTTTTTCGTTTGGCAAAAAGTTTCGGATTTCTTGTCTTACTTTGATACAAAAGATATTCTCTACTCACTCATATGCTTTTGGTTTACTTATACGTGTCTTCTATAGTGAAAAACGCTCGTATACTACGCAATCGTACCGATTTTAGCATTCAATCAATTGTATTGTATTGTCCAAAGGGGATCACAATGGAATCTTTTGGTTTTGCTCTTCCTTAGTTTCAAACAAGACCCAAGTCATCATAGTAAATAAAAATTGGAGAACAACTAGTAATTTGAAAGAATTGATTATGCCTGCTGTATTCGATAAGTGTTAATCAAAAGCTCTCACTATAACTAAGTTTACATCACTCATTCGTTCGAAAGCAATTATTCAGAGTTGACGTAAGCCAGAAAAGGCTGAGTACTGTTGGATAGTGGAAGAATTTTGAGCGGTAAAAGACAACCGTTTCTGAGTAAAAGGCTTAGAACATCGTCACAACGCAAACTAATGGTCAGAAATGAGGGTCTCCAGGGAAGTGTTCTCGGTGCTCCTCCCCTATTCGCACCCATAGTCAAAGAAAAAGTATTTTTTGTTCCTTTTTAAGGTCTAAGTAATTATTCGACAGCTCTAATATCAAAAATTTGGAGGGTGTATTTTTTTAAAATGGTTTTAGATTATGCTATAAAGGTGTAAAATTTTCGTACTAATATCTTAAACGGCGAGAAATTTTTGAGTCGATCTCATTCGGTCGTCAAGATCTTTTCATAGATGTCTTAGTAATCATTAGAAAGCTCAGTTCTCTGGCTACAATCATGTCGTGCTGGTTTTTCAAATCACCATTTCATGTCGCAGTAGCATCCAGGGTAAGATTTCGTTTCTCAAGCGCCTTTCGCCTTCATTTTCACCACGCTCATAAATTGCAGGAAACACGAAAAGCATAGCAGGGTGTAGACAATTTTCGTAACATCAGGATCTACGCTCCTATCTAAAGTTTCTGTCGATGTGGTGAAAAAAACCTTCAACTGAATAACAGTATTTCAAGCGCAATCCCCCCACCCTACCGCTCCGTGACTTGGCCAGTAAACAGAGTCGCTGAAAAGGTTTATAAAGAAGACGAAGCTTTTGACGGTGATCAGTTCCTGAGGAATGCGGCATGCGTTAGACTTCAATTTTCAACTACGTCCGAGGTGATTGAACGCATGCCTGACCTTTACAATGACTCGTGGTGGCCTCCCGCTGAACCGAGTCAGTGCTGCTTATCCTCCCAAACCAATCTAGCACCACTCGGGTACCAATTGACCGACCCCAGTGGAATGGATAGCTCTATTTTCTTTGGAAAGTATGTACGGATTTCTTTGGATGGGATAGATTGCTCGACTTTTTCTTCGAGAAAAGGTTCATAGCTGAGTAAAACGTGAAGGCAAGCCACGGCAACAACTTGTTAGTAAGATAATCTCGTGAACATGACGAACGGAAGCCACTGCGACGACTTGTAAGTAAGATAACCGCCTGATCTACCGCGTAACTCGACAGTCATCTGCCACATTATTCGTTAAAACAGCGGCAACTATTGCTATTTTGTTGCGGATTTTTTTCGCATCGACAGAAACTTTGGCTAAATACGCGTGATTTTGGCGCAACGGAAAATTCTGTACACGCTAACTCGCTTCTGGCGCTTCCAGGGGTTTATACGCGTTGTTAAAGTGAAGAAAACTTCGAATGAGAAATAAAACGTTTTTCTGAATTCTACAGCGTTTTAAAGGGGTGTTCGAAAAAGCAGGCGACATATAGCTGTAGGCAGAGATGTAAGCTTCTGAATGACCATAAACACTCCTATGAAAATCTCCTGTTCAGCGAATGAGACTGGCCTAAAAATTTTTCGCCGCTTAACATTTGAGTACCAATTTTTCTTTCACACTCAAGCATCTTTCACTGGACAGAGATTTCATTTAGATTTTCAATAACCATTCGATAGCACGAAACTCAGCGATCACAATGACAAGCTTGTTCTTGAGAAGGACGTTTTAATGTGCTGTTAGAGCTAAAAGTATTGAGTTTCTCACTCGGAGCCGTGTCGATCGCGAAGCGCAACTTACATGTGGCTTACGGTGCGCCGCCGCCGAGTGTTAAACTCAATATTCGTTTAGCTGCAACGACGAACTAAGAACTCGCTCTCAAAGGCCAGCGAGAAAAAAGCCGTATCTAGAGAAAAATACGCAGACGTGCAACACAGTTTTTATTCTTGTTGCTACAGCTCACAAACAGAATTGCTTTCAGAGACAAGCACACCAGTAAAATCCTAGATATTTGAGCAATCGACTGGTTATTGAATGGCGACGGCTTGATGCCAATGTTGCATACATGCACATACCGGTGGAAGGCATACGCGCCGCAAGTGAAATACAATCTTAATTTCAGTGTTGCAGCGCAACGAAGAGATTTCTTGAGAAACCGAGAGCACTAATTGATTCGATATACTTTTTCATACCAGTGCTTAACTCAGTGCTAGTTAACAACTCCCGGAAAGAGTGAGATCTGGGATTGAATCTCAGTTGACGCAAACGTTTTTGCACACCACTCTACATTAGTGGGTATATTGAAACATCATAACACCGCAAGTGGCGGTCAAATAAAAATGATTTTGTGACTATTTGCTTACCGAGATTTATGTTATCGAAGAACTCTAAATTTTTTGAGAAAGTGAATTGCTCATCGAAAGATGCTCAAGTGTTAAATAGCATATTCTTTTACCTGTTACAGTGTGACACAAAGGCCTTTCAAAAAGTAAAGTACATCTTTCAATTTTTCAAGATTTAAGCTATCTATTAACTACTAAAATGTCTAGGAAATGCTAAAAATACGTTTTTTGAATATGGTGCTGATAGGGGAAGTACCGTATCACACGTAATGATGAACGCGCGCTTTTCTTACACTTACTCTAGCTACATTCTAGAATTCCCTCCACATAGACCTCTATTAGAAATGTTTAATTGTAAAAGATGTGCTTTCAAACTACGTCCTTGCAGGCGACAGGCGATACAAATGCACAGTAGTGGTTGAAAGTCAGCCTATTTTTTCACAATGACGTGGTATTACCGCTGGAAAATGAGTGATTTTAAGAGTAAAAGTCATTTTTATTTCGAAAACCTTTATCAAAGGTTTATTAGTGGAATTCCATCTTTTATGTAACGATGAAATACATCTGACTTATGAACTTTACCTATAATTACCCATAAGGCATTTATGACGTCGAAGCAGCGGGGGAAACATTCTAAGCCTGAAATGTGATCTTCTCTTTGCTCTTACAGCGTTCTGCGACGAGCTTTCAAAACCTACTTACATTGTCAAATTTCTCAAAAACTGGAATCTCTAATGATTAATTAAGCTCTAATGAAGAGACATATCGAAGCCCCAGCCGAGCAAGTGAAGAAAATTGAGTGGAGACATAATTTTATTTTCGTTCTCCCTCTCATATATTAAGGCACATACTGTGTTGATATCCCAGCCTTCGCCTGATAATAATTCACATCGTACCTTGCCATTAAAATGAGTTAGAAATAAAATAGTTGGACCGAAGTGAAATAGGGTATTGAACCGATGGCGACTCTCATGCGAAGTTTTCGAATCTGTAGAACTAGCGTGTGACTTTTAAAACTTCATGTGCATTCTGGGTCACAGCGCACAAATGCACAATAACTGACGATTCGCTAAACTTTCAGTGTCCTTTTATTGACGCATCTCAGTACATTACACAGGCCTAGTCAGCAATCTCCAGTTAAAATCAGTTCCACCGAATAGACTCAATGTAAAGTTTGAGAGAGCCTTTTTGCACAATGACAGTGAAATGGTTCCTATAGGATCGATACTTATTCCTGATGGCTTACTTTAATGAGCGAAATTCTTCGTAAGGTTCTTGCAACTTTTCCATAGCTAAGGTATGGAAATTTCATGGAATACGTCGTTTGTAATTATTCTTTCAAGCGAGGGGGCGCCGTGGCCGAGTGGTTGTAGTGCTCGTCGCGGCGTGCGTGAAGTCGAGCTCCACCCCATGCCAACAACGTTTTATGAAACTCCACAGCCAGGTTATCCCAAGATTGCAAAGAGATATGCACGATTAGTATTCTACGTCATCCAAGAAGATGACGAAAAACGAATCGAGTGCTAGAAATACTGGGATCCGCACGATTAATAAATGCGATAGTGGTGTAAGCAAATTAAAAATTGCACGCGATTGGCGCAGATAATCAAAAGGTAAATTAATTAGAGTACTTCTTTTTAGGCCACTTCACGTCTTACGTCTACATCTGATAAGCTGTCGATTAACTACAAGGGATAAGGAGGATAATGAGGATTTGCGCACAAAAACAAACCACTGTAAAAGTAAGGCTTCCAACAAGCATCAGTTTTCTTCAAGTGTTATAAAATTTTATTGCCACAACCATAAGTGGCTTGTAAGGACTAATACTACATACGCCCAAGCTCCGAAGAAGGCGCGTCGCCGAAACGTTAGCCGAACTTCTACGACTAATTTACCAACCTCGCGTCAGCTAATCAAGATAAGTGTTCTCAATTTTCATAGAACAACTAACTATGCCGAGGTTTATAGATAGCCGAACTTTTGAATTGCTGCCATAAATGGTCTTTTGAATATTATAATATCTAAAAATGATATAACATGTTTTAGCCGTTTGTGAGGTCTGATAAATGCTACACAGACGCCTATTTCCAGGACTTCTGAGTAGCACACTCTCCTTCGGTTTAGTCTAGCCCTTGAGGCTATACTCCTTTACGAGGAAATCGACGACGAGTTATAAATCATCGCAAATCAGGTGAAAGAATCTTCTGACATTAGAGACCAGCAGTCGAGCTTGTGACTGCTAAAATGAATCATGCCTCGCCATTGACCTCTTTTTTATAGATCCCGCTCAGAAACAAGAGTGGTCCGATAACGATACAATATGTTTTGAGCCGTTTGTGAGTCATGACGAGTAGCCCTGTAAAAACACAGCGTCATCTCTACGTTTTCAAACCTCTGGTACCACTTTTTCGGCGCAGTGTGAAGATGAAAATGTTTAAAAAAACTTCCGCGTCTAATACAACATATGTACATCCATTCGTTAAGGAAAAGCGTTCATGGTACAGTGTCAGTGCTTTTATTAGGCACTTTAACTGATCAAATAGAACAGAAGCTGTCTCCACAAATATACCCTTTGCTTGCTAGTATCCCTACATATAAGCATTAAGGTACTTTTATCACCTTTGTGCACGAAGATTTCGCTAGCTGCATGTAGCTTCCAATCACCACTAGTTTTTAGGTGTTGGAGGGATGGATTATGCCTCTAACTGTACGCAGTTTGATGAAATCGTTTTTTTCTCTTTTCATTGCAATTTCATTGATTTGCTCTGATACTGCTCCGCTAGTAGCTCCTAACCACACATCTTTATTCAAGAACGGTTGCGAAATATTATAAAGCAAGAAAATCTCTTATTTCCGCGCCAACCCTGTAGTGTCACAGCTTCATAAATCTCACTCACGATTTGAAGTTGGCCGAAACTAAATTCAAAGTTGCCATCAGCTGAAATAGCCTAGAGTTACGATATTGAATTGATGCCCATCAAAATGAGCCCAAAACACAAGGCTCACTGAAATTCGGCGCTATGAAATGGAGGTTGAGGAGAAAGAAAGATAACAAAACGAATGAGCAAAGGAAGTATAGGATGACGCTATTCTCACGAGCGAGCGTTTCATGCACCTGTGATTTTCTAAAAGGGGAGTCGTGGCCGAGTGGTTGTGATGCTCGTCGCGATACGCGCGACTAAGCCCCGCCCTAAACCTTCTCCGACAGTCAACAACGAACATTCTATGCAACGCCGGAACCAGACTTTTAGGCTAACCTAAAGATTGCAAGGCGACATGCTGAACCACTAACTAATCTACGGCGTTTAAGAAGATAAAGACGAAAGATGTGAATGCTAGAAGTACTGAGATCTGCAGAGTGAAAAAAGCACTATGAAGACGGATCAGTAAAGTAAAGAAAAAAATTTTCAAGATTATGTAACATTAACCGTGATTTCTCTGATACATACTTTCAAAAATCACTAATTTGATATCGTTGTCAAAAATTCCTTCTAATTTGTGGTTACTCGAGGGAGCCACTCTTACCAACAAACATATACATGTTAATCGTGATTAGCCTTATGAATTGAAATGAGAACTACGTGAAGCTACAGACTTCTCCAAATGGCACAAACTGTTTGACAGCAAAAAAAATTTAAACTTTTCATAAAATTGAAGAAATCAAATGAGTTCTTGTAAAAATGCTCTCTACAAAGCTATTATTGTGCCTAAAGTAATAGAGCAAAGTCTGTGTTAGATGTTTGTCAAGCTGCAAATTTCATAGGCACTAAGTTAAAAGAATATTGCCTTAAGCAACGACTCATTATGGGTTATGTAGCGCATACACAAGGTTCATATTTTACCGTGTTCCTCACCGATTTTTTTTTACTTTCACTTGCTACGGTAAGGTGTGGGCCGTTAAACGAGTGGATCTGATGCCCTTCACGGCGTGGCGCTGGGCTGGCACCCACACCCAAGCACTCTACGGCAGTCAACGATTGCTTTATGAAACGCCACAACCAGGCCATCCTCGATATTGCAAAATGATGTGTTTAGCTGGCATTCCACGACGTCAAGCTGAAGACAAAAAAAGACGACTTGAATGTTGTAATTATCGGAATCTGCACAGTGAAAAAAAAACTGTGACATTGAAATGACAAAGTGTTACGCTGGGCCATTCTTCTTGTGTAGAAATAGTCCCCTAGCAATATTAATGTGGCATAAGTTGCAAAATTCTTTCATATTTTGAAAGTTGTGGGTTTGAAAAATCAAATAGAGTAACATTTGACATACAAAGGCACCTCTTTGACTTTCCATGGATAAAAATGAAAGATAAAGCTCTCAGCGTTGATCATTCCTTGAGGGATGCCCCATGTATTCGTCTATTCGTTTTGACTTCTAAGACGCTTGAATGCAAATGTGGTTTTTGCAATGACTCGCGGTGATCTCCCACTGTACCGAGTCAGCGCTGTTTATCCTTCTAGACAAATCTGAGAACAGTGTGGCACCGATTTACCAATGTCGCAGGGATCGGTGACTTGATGAGCCATGAGCGCGAGATAGAACCATTGACCTCGTGTGCGACACAGAGCACCTCTAACCATTGCGCCACATGTGCTCTAGCCTATGGATATGGAGATAAAATTCTTGTACATCAACATCAATGAAGCAACTTGTACGATCACCAGCAGCTGTTGCAAAAGAAAGAAAGGGTTCACACCGCGTAGTTGAACTGCATCGTTCTTTTCTGTTTTATCCTTATCCAGATATTGGTGCCAATCTCGTACGACTAAACAAATTTGAGAATGTTTTCCACTAATTAATACTGAAAGATGTGGCAAATGTGAATAACGTCTAATGAATGCAGGGTCGTTTCTTCAAACTTGTTTAAGAAAGGTTTCCTTCGTCCTAAAAATTTTGTCGACTGTTTCTGTAACGGTGTTCCAAAATGGTATACTAAAGCTACACTAGAACTACCGGTTTAAATAGGTTGAAAACGGCAAGTGTTCAACGGTCATCATAGAGAAGAGGCACCTATTTGTCTAACCTTCTTATATTTTAAGGACCATCATGGAAAGCCGGTGTTCAAGGAAGTGGTGTCTGTACCAACCCTAAGTTTACAAAGACGGCTTGTAAAGGTGGAATCAAAGCAAAATAAGTAAGAGTAAATGAAGAATTAGTCTTTGTAGATGAACGAAGAATGATACATTGTCGTGACTGTATGGCGAATACGTATGTATGTGTGCATGTATGAATATACGTGTGTGTGTGTATGCAATGTATACTAAGGTTATATAATGTGTGTATGGTATAAATTATAGTACTTCAGCCACTAGAAGTATGATGTTATTGCGAATATGTAAGAGAGTCTGTAACAGTGATTCTTACGCTGTTATAAACTCGCTTTCACTTCATTTTAGAACTTCCATCTGAAAAACTCACAAGTACAAATAATCAAGCAATAATCTACAGTTCAGAAGTCAGCTGGCACGCTGATAAGAAAATTTGTCACGGTCTTCGTCTAGGCAATGAAACCTTAACATTGTCGTTCTCTAGCATAAACCGCACTGCCTTCCACAGTACTGCCTCCTCTGCTCAATGGTGTAGAAGGAGTTTGTGCAGAAACCATTTCTAACCCATTGAGCGCAGCTGAATATGCTTATATTTCCAATTGATACCTGCCGTTTCGGGTCTTCTGACCTTAACGTTCGTAACTAGAGCAATTACCTTGATTGTGATCCACATGGGCCTGAAAGTTGAGGAATTGAGCTGAGAGTTATTTCTATCAGAATAAACATTGCACTGTATAAGGCCATAACAGACCTCATAAAAGACTCGAAATATGTTAACAGATTATTTTGCTTTAAGCGACTTTTCAAAAACACTCGAAAAAAGTGTTAACGTTTTCACTTCGTAATTACTGTATGTGAATAAATAGAGATGAAGGGATCTTTTGAAATTTGAGCGTAGTCATAGTAGAACACTCAAATAAAGGTATAATATGATAAAAAACCAGCCAAAGAGCTATCGCGTTTACAACACTGTAAGTTCGGTGATGATTCCACTTGACTTACAGTGTGAAGCGTTCGTCTTCGATACCTCTCTGTAGGGAGAGGAGGACTTCAGAGAGGATTGGTTAAAAAAATTGAAAGACGACGGGTTCTGCTCGACTGGCGAGACTGTATGGTCGAAACACGTATATCGGGCTGTACACGAGCCCACTACCCGACCACATGACATGCTGGCTCGAATAAAAGTGAACGGATCTATTAAAATTTGAGCGTGATCATAATAGAACACTCGAAATAAATTTATATATCTGTATAAAAGACCTGAAGGAGAATTTAGTTTGTCAAAGACAGCAATTTTAAAGCAGCATGTTTGCAACCATTCTGTTAATGGCTTTTTCAAACAATAATACCTCTACTATCGGCCTCTCTTTACAGACCCGCTCGAAGCGATATAATCTGATAAGGATATGACATGTTTTGAGCCGTTAGGTCTAGTGCTCTACGGGCGTCTGTTTCGTCCTATTCTGCTCGGTATCTATTAGTGTTCTTCACCATTATCAGTCAATGAGGTGTGTATCTCATTTAGCAGTAATCAAAAATGTGCTTTCTGTACTGCACCTAGATGTCTTTGATAGGATATGTAATCGCTATTCATGAAAAAAATATCAAAAATGAGGCTACCTGCCCCAGGAGACCTTGTGGTCACAGTGTTGCAAAATCCGCAAGTTTTCTTGCAATTTTCCTGAAATAAAAGCAAATACTGGAGGTGCGATTCCAATCATGACTTTTTCGAGGAGAAATGAATATAAATGCTTAGGCAGTAAATCTCACCAATCATATCAAGCCATTGCATACCTTTACAAATGCCTGCATATCCACATGCCGACAAATAGATGGATCTCTACTGCAGAACTGGACTTTATCAACACATCCACCGGAAACAAAGGATATCGTTCAAAATGATTGATAGAATAAACAGAGACTTTTGTGATAAAATCTTACCGATGGTCGCTGTACACAAACCGCAGGTTTTCGGGCAGTTCTCTGTCAAAACTGCTTTCCAAGAAGGATTAGAACACATAGCAGGCGTTACCAAAGAGCACGTAATGCTCGAAACTGGATTTTTAAAACATTGCTTAGACTGGTAATATGAAAATTTTGATCTCATAGATATTTCACTGAGTGAGTTCTTTTATCAATGCGAGTTCTGCTTACATCAAAGACAGTTGGCATTGTCTACATTGTCACTGAGAGGCTTAACGCATATTTGAGTTGGCTACAAAGTTGGAAAATTTTCAGCAGATTTGCTGCTACGTAAAATTCTTCAGTTTTTAACGCAAGGTTAAAGACATCAGTTTGATAGAAATATTCTGTCACTGTTTTTGATCTTGATTCGCTGAAGTTTGATTAAATCTATTTTTATATTTGACTCTTTAGCCATTCAGCAACGATGTATAACCTCATTCACGTCAGTTGAGCTGATTGTGATTCCTTAGTACTGCCTGGCAATGGTAGAGAGTCTGAGTCTGTCTTTCAACGTTTTGCAAATTATCACAGTTATTGTAGTTCTTAAGGGCATGTGGCGCAGTAGTTAGAGATGCCCTACATCGCACACGAGGTCAATGGTTCCATCTTGCGCTCATGGCTCACCAAGCCATCCATCCCTCCGGGGCTGTATATTGGTGCCAGACTGTCTCAGACTTGTCTTGGAGGATAAAAAGCACTGACTCGGTACAGCGGAAGACCACCGCGTGCCACTTATAAAGGCCAGATATGCATTCAGTTACCTCAAACGAAATCAAAACTTGATGACGAACACATGGCGTATACCTCAAGGATTGATCAACGCGTAAAGCTTTTACCCTTTAGTGGTACTTTTTGTTATCGAAATGCGAATTGTAGGCGAAAACACTGGCTACTCAATGGGTGAATTCTCTTGCTCTTTTTTTAAACTTTTATTTGATATGCCGTAAAACATTTGTAATCTATCATGATCTTATCTAGAAACTCCTTATAAGTGACTAAAAAGTCCCATAAAATTTAATAACCATGCTTATCAATACATCATATCACCTTATCATTACTATATCAGAAAGCCTCCATTTTCCATGTGACTTCAAATAAAAAAGACAACTGAAGTCTCCATTTTTCCTGTAGGATGCAGGGATATCCCGGCGTATTTGGTTTAATATGCAAACATGTAATAATATTTTTATTCTTGGATTTCAGGAACCGTAATCACCTCATCAGTGATTTTCCTGTTGTGCCTCTGAGATCCTATGGAATGCAGCTGCTAACGGCTGCTGTCCACTGACTGTGTTCAAACATATCATGTGTTGACGTTTACGTGATTTTCGACT
Source organism: Parelaphostrongylus tenuis (assembly GCA_019055375.1). Lineage (NCBI taxonomy): Eukaryota > Metazoa > Nematoda > Chromadorea > Rhabditida > Metastrongylidae > Parelaphostrongylus > Parelaphostrongylus tenuis. The sequence goes on from JAHQIW010003859.1 coordinate 46,171, forward strand.
CAACGTGAGATCGAACTCAGAAGTTCTTTGTTAATGTGATGTTGAATACTCACAACATCGTCCTCTTGATTGCACCTTCTCAAGCCACTAAATTATCTTTCATCATTCTCATGTAGAGAATACGTATCAAACGTGTATGTTGAAGCAGGAGAATTGTCTAGTCAGGGAGGTGGTGCATGACTGAACTTCTAGTCTTCATCGAAATGTTCTTGTCACGTGAAAATCTCCAGAAGTAACTCGCATTTTCTCCTTACTTTGGAATCGCAGCCGTTCCTTAAGTCAACTTACTGGTCCTTTATATATAAATATGACTTCTTCAGCATCATTCTCTTTGTCTGATTTAGATACAAAATTCTGAAGAACCAATAACAAATGCAGCCAGTAGTCATCTCGCCTTCATACTATTATTGCTACAAAGCTTCCCATTCCTTTGGTGTTTTATGGTGCGGAACGATATCTTTAGTAGGACAAAGATGTCTCTGATGTGTGCGTTCGAGTCCAAAAAGATTTTCCTGTTTGTTTTCCATTTGTATGAAATTTCCTCACAGATCTCCCTCTTTGAAAAATCTTGCAATACGGTTAGTCGAAATAGGACGTGACGCCTTTCCAGGTGGCGGATAGGGAATTTAAACGTGAACCAAAGCGACTGCGTGGTTCCCAGAGACGTAGGTGAATTCGGGGAACAGACTTCTCTTCGCTGCAGCGTCAGTTTGACAGACTTCTAATTTCACTAGCCAAATTGGCTAAAAACCTGCAATTAAGCGACTGGGAAGTTCATGGAAGGCGTTTAGGAGCTGCCACCAACAATTAAGCTCTTCTTATTCCTCCAGGAGAGCTTGGGAAAGCTACCCGTATGAACCAGGTCCCACGTCTAGAGCCTAGCAAGGTATATGCCTTGTATCAAGCGCTGAAGACAGTAATGAAGATGCATGCAAATCAAAAAAATTATAGCGTTGGTAAAAAAGATGGGTGCCATTCCCTAACTCCAAGAAGCCACCGATACGGTAGCGTAGGGTAAGGCGAGTGCGGAGAGGATGCTATGATCTAACCAAAATGGAGTTAACAGTGTGAAAGGCTGAGTTTGCCATGACGATCAAAAGTCTGCCATAAATGCTCATGATTTCAAAATCCTCACATGAAACAGTGGATGTGAGAGTCTTCCAATGTGCAGTACCATAAAGAAATAGACTACATTTTAGTAAACCGAAGGTTTTGTCTTACCGATATCACAGTCTTTCGAAATGTCACAAAGAATCAAACCATCCCCTTTTACGAGTGACACTTCGTTTTTTGCGGAAAAGAGAGAAAGTTGCTTGCTTTAAGCAAAATTCCAGAAACACCACAAATTGGGATGTAGGCAAGTCATCAGTCTGCTACTGGCAACATACCGTCTTTAACACACCAAAGAAAAAAGAAAATCAGCTCATTGAACATATTTACGTCAACGCTATGCAAGGTGATAGTCCTAAAATCACATGCAACGTTTGCCTTCAGAAACACTCGAGCTCATACGTCAACGTGGAATCGCACGAGTTATGGGTAACCGAAACCTCACGTCCGAGCTCGCTAAACGCTGCAAAGAAGTGATAATAGAAGATCCTTTCCAAAGGGAATCAGCCAATAGTCATGACCGAAGCTGCAAAAGCTGGGAAGTACATTCGTAAAGTCCACCGAACGTTTGCCTATTATAAAACAAGATGACTGCACTCCTACGTCCTAACGGGGCAGTTGCAGCTTCCAGAAGAGCAACAGAGAAATTCATTCACAATTACTATTTGGATCTATTCGTTAATCATGTCCTCTTACAATTATATGAATTGAAACAAGATGAATTTGTCGTTCCACCGGCTTTCCTTTCAAAATCATACACTTAATTCCGTCGGTGAAAAGAATAGGATAACACCTAATCCGGAGAGGACCAGAATACCTGAAGAACTTGCCGTCAGTTCTCACCATCACGCTGGCTCGGCTCTCTACTCGTTGCCTGTCAGAATGAAAGATCCCCACTTAATAGAAAACCATCAAGACCGTAAAACGGTTCAACGGGAGACCTTCTCGACATAGGCAATTATCGTTCAATTTGCTTGTTGTCTGTCGTTTATGATTTATTAACCCGAATCATCCTAAACAAAACCGACAAGGCACTGGACGAAGGGCAACTATGCGAACAAGTAGGATTTTGAAAAGGTTTGTAGTATCACAGACTACATGAACACGATCACAAGACTCATTGAAGTCATATGAGGGCACCAAAGACCGCTCCGTCTTACCTTCATACATTAAAAGAAAGCCTTAGATTCAGTGGAAACAGAAGCGGTTATGGAGGCGGATAACCAGGGCATCTCTACTCGGTACATAACGATCCTTCGTGAGCTATATAAAGATTTCACGACCAAATTATCGCCAGTTTAAAACTATATTATTATCGGTGTAAGAACAGGGGTTCGACAAAGCGATACAATCTCTTCCAAAATTATCCACTGCCACCCTCCACAACGTCATGCGAACATTAGAATGGGATGACATGGGAGTAAAAATTGACAGCTGATAATTAAACCATCCTCGCTTCGCTGATGATATTGTCCTCATAACACCAAACATCAGCCAAGTGGATCGAATGTTGACCGATTTCGATCATGCCTGTGAAGGGAGGATTGATCTCCAACTAGATCTAACCAAGGCGATATTTCTGAAAATTGAGTAGGTTTTGAATGCCCCATTTACTGTCAACAAAACGAATGTTTCCAAATGCTCCAGTTAAGTCTATTTGAGCTGTGAATCAACATATCGAGCAACGTCGCTCTAGATTCGAGCAGGTGGTAGCAAGCAGCTTAGGAAGCGTTTAAGAGCATCGAGGACGTAGTGGAGAAGGAGAAGAACATCCGACTCCGTACCCACTTTTTTGACCTCAACGGCTACCTCTCTCCTAACAAATGCAGCAGAAGCCTAGTCGTTACGTAAGCAGGACGAAAGATCACTCGGTGTTATTTAACACGCAGGCAAAAGGTCCATGCTGAAATTACCTCGTATCTAGCAAATAAGAGAAAGAATGCACAGTTTTGACCCACAGCAGGGATCGAGGATCAAAGATGCCATTTTAGCTTCAGTATACCAAGGACTACTTCGGCTAGAGAAAGAATAGGTTTTAATGACAGCTATCTACGAAGTCCGTTACCGACTGGATCCCTGGGGATGTAAAGCGCAGCACTGGAAAAACTACCGCGGCCTAATGCCAAATGATGCTCAACGCATTCCTGTGGTGGAGGACCCACTGAGTTGCTCATGTACACGATAGAAATAAATGGAGGTGTTGCTGGTACCCGCTTGAGTCACTCGATGATCAACAGGGCGGCAGGTGAGAGATCACAGGTGATAAATTCTTCTAATCTGACAGATTATGAGTATGACAGTGAAGGATTTCGTTAGCAGATCTAATCCAATGCATAACACACAGCTTACACTCTGCATTCAAAAGAAGAACCGCTGAGGCAACACAGCTATTCTTCCTAATTATATGTGAAGTCCAGAAAACTTTTCTTGAATAAGTCAAAGGAATAGTTGTGAGTAATGCTTTGGAAATGATGGTCCATGTAAGCGTTGAAGAACCACCACCTTTTCAAGTGATAAGCGAAGATTTGCCGCTCTTTCACGATGCTTTACGATACACTTGTAGCTTCAGTCATTGTTGCCGATGTCTACTCTTCATGACTTTCCATGTTCCTCGCAATAGTGATTCGTAAAGTCATCAAGAAAAAGAGTAGATTTTGCCATGAAGCTTACAGAAATATATCGAACAAATTCGAAAGTACTTTTTTGTGATATGTGAGAAAGGTAAGGTTTCTAAACAATTTTAATAAACTGAGCGAGCACGCAATATCAAGATGTGCTGAATAAGTAAAGAAGAGGATATTAAGTGATGTTCCATAGTGCCGACAACAAACTTACATCTCTTGTCTTCACAATTGAACTCTGGGGTGATGCAGCAGTAGCCACACCTGCGAGGACAGAAATCCACGGCTGCTTTTATTAACTCTGGTTCCACATTCTCTCCAAGCTGAGAAATTCTGATTGATATATTTCAGAAAACAGGCCCATTACAAAGCATCAAAACTTCAAATAAGAATTCTCCAGGCACTACTGATATCTCACGAGTCTAATCATGAAGAATTTCACACCTTGAAACAGTTATTATCCCGATCCGCAGCTTGAAACACTTTCACTTCAGTTTGGTAAAGCTGAGCGCAAAGATCGTCGCGTAGTCTATTCTGGCAGCTAAATGCTGTCGGAGCGTACTAGAACGAAATCAACTCTTCAAAAATTTTGGCACTGCAAAGCTCTTTTCAGTCAAATGTATTTAAGCCCGCCATAGGTCACGAAGAGCAAGAATTTGGTGGAGGTGATGCTACTGTAGAATTGATTGTTCATCCCAGTGCAGTGAACTATCTAAACTCTATACTTTTTGGGTTCCTGTCTGAACGAAGTTTTCAGAACACTATTATTTTCTTTGAAAGAAGAATGTCCTAACATCTTACATACATACTGTGCAAAACGGGCACAACTTTTTAATCAATCTACTAAAAAACTCAAAATGGGTTACTCGTGCATAATTGATTCTACGATTTTAAATTCTGAAAATGTTCGCTAAATTGTTAGACAACCTGACAACATTTTTGGGCCTTTCATGAGGTTAATTATGGCACTTATACAGTGCTTGACACGTGTTTCAGCTTCACAGCCTCATCAGTAGCACAGAATTATGAGCCTCTAGCGGAATATTCGCCACCTTTTTCTCCGCACCCATATCAAGAAAACTCATATTTCACTCTTTCTAATTATTTTAGTAATCATTCGATAGTTTATGTCGAAAACTTGGGTGATGTATTTTATCATCTGAATGGTCTTCATATTACGCTGTAGCCGTGAAAATAAAATTTTATATTATACTCATGCATTTTTCGCTGCGCAAAGGTTTTCTCCGAAAGATTTAATAAAAATCTGATAGCGCAGACTTCGTCAAACTTATCAGGGTTTTTAGTTTACCAAAAAACTTCTTTTTGTTTCGCGGTAACACAGGAATTAGAACTGCATTTCACATGCGGCTCACATATTTTGCACTGGTAAAAAGTCTGCCTCAAAAACCAAGCATGTTATTAAAATTGCTGAGATTTGTGCTATCAAATGTCCACTCGAAATCTGAGAGAAAAGCTGTACTCAGCGGAAAGCATTCGAAGGTGGAACACAAGGTTATTCCTACTGTAACTGCACACTAAGTTGATTTTTTAGGAAACAAACATACCGTTAAAACTCTCAAGATCTGTGCTATCAACCGGCTTTTGAAGGAGAAGGGCTTGATGCTATTTTTGCTAAATCCAACCACATATCGGTGCGAACATGCGCGGCGCACGTGAAATCTAATGTTACTTTCAGTGTTGGACAGCAATAAAAAGTTTTTTTTTGGAAAGCCAAAAGCACTACTAAATTTGTTGAAATTTGTACTATCAAATAATTACTAAACTTTTTGAGGACAAGCTTTTCTCATCGAGAAATGTCTAAGTGTAAAATAATATTTTCTTCTTACTGCTACAGCATAATATATATGCCTTTGAAAAATAAAGTACACCACCCAAATTTCCGAGATTCGAGGTATCAAATAAATGCTGAAATGTGTGGAAAGAGCGAAAAATGAGTTTTTCTCAATATGGGTGCTGATAGAGGAAGCACCGTATTCTCCGCAACAAAGAACGCGAGCTCTTTCGGCACTACTCCAGCTGCATTCTACAAATACCTCCACATAAACCTCTATCGGAGATGTTTAGTTGCAAAAGAGCAGCTTGCAAGTTATGTTCCTCCAAGACAGGCGGTACAAATGCGCAATAAAGGTTAAAAGTTTATTTGTTCTTTCACGAGGATGTGGCATTACCGCGGAAAAAATGAAGATTTTCAAGACACGTAGTCAAAATTCTCTATAAAAAGGTTATTTGTAATATACCATCCTTAGTGCAACAATAAAATACCTCTGACGTGCAAACTTTACCTATAATCACCAACAAACCAGCTATAACGTCCAAGCGGCAGGGGGACATTTTAGTCTGAAATGTAATTTGTTTTCGCTATTAGAGCGCTTTATGAGAGCCTTCTAAAAAACCAAAGAACTCATCAAAATCTTTAAGATTTGGGATATCAAGTGACTAATGAAACTTTGATGACGAGTCATATGGAAACCCCAGCCGTGCAAATGAAGCAAATTGAATGTGAAGTATAATTTCGCTTTTACTGCTACAACGTAATAAAAACTCTCTTTCAACATCAAACATACTTTTGAAATTGCAGAGATTTGAGCTTCAGATGAATACCCAATGCTAAAAAAAAAAATTTTTTTTCAGCGATCGAAGCCTTCAAACAATCGTGCACCTCTGCTGGTACGCGTCATCTCTTAGGGTCTAAACAATTCGGCGTCGATTCCTTCATATGTAAGTGGTGTATCCATCCCCTGCAAAAGATTAGTTGAACCGAAAGCCATCGTGATACTAATATGGCTGTAATGCCGAGACACGTGTCTAACGCTGTATAAGTGGCACAACAGCCCTCATGGAAGCTCTGAATGTGTTATCAGATCATATATTGTTTTGAGTGAGGTGTATAAATCTGTCGAGCGTAATGGTACGTTGTGTAAACTCAGTCACTTTGTATAAGCAGTTTTTTGTCAAGGATTTTGAATCGTGGAGTGGGTTAACTTTCATGATATCATTTATTCTTACTTTACTTAGAATAGAGGTTGAAATGTATCTTGGACCATCGTTCATAAGGTTTCTTGACAGCGGTCTCTAGTGTAAGTTTTTTTTTGAAAGAGAAGCGATTTACCACTGAATTACAACGACGTCCACCGATTGTCTTAAATTAAAAAAAAACAGTGCGCTCTCTACCGATTCAATCAAATTACCCTATAACCCAGACTACGGGACACTTCGAAATATAGCTAAGTGATTTGGAATCTACACACGTTTTGCAATTTTTTCAAACAGGTGGACTTTGTGAAGTTTCTGTTCAATAAGGGATGCAAAAATGCCTCAATTGAAGAAAATAAGAGCACTTTTGTTTGGAAAGTATTTTGGGGCATTATGTTTAGAAAAGACCTAAATCTATCAAACAAGTCTCCACATCGATACTTTCTACGCTGCGATTGGTTCATTTCGAGCCAAATACACACCTTAAATGCGTTCTCAAGATATATTGTACAATTCAAGTCCGTGATCCCTCCCAGTGCACAAGAGATCAGCATCATCAACATGAGAAAGCAAAGCATTCCTAAAAATTTGAATGAAATATAACAGCTCGAGATTGCCAAGAAAATGGAGCACTATGTAACCAACCATTTGAGTGAACTTTTATATCGTTTGCTCCCGCTATAGATTGTTGAATCAGAATAACATCATTAATGGATGATATTATTAAATAAACCAGCTGGGCAAACTTTCATGTGTCCATATCTATGACATTAGCAGGAATTATCTTAGCTTTTGACTGCAATGGCGCCCTCAATGGAAGAAACTGTTTCCTCTGAAGTACTTTATAAATGTGGCAGTGGGATTCATTGGAAGGCAGAAACAATAGAACACTCCGCGTTGATAAATTCTCAAAGAATGCGTCCTCGATCCAGTTCGTAATCATAGAGGTGATTGAATGTATACTTTGCCATACAGTAACCTGGTAGGAAACCTAAAATATTGCTCGCACCGACAAGTCTGCCACTAAACAATCAATTTGAAAGGACTGAAGATTAGTTTGCATGGAAATGAACTGGGAACATGGCTCATGAGTCTTTATGTCTGCCGTTTTGATCCTTATGCTTCTAGTACTCAACGTAAGCAGATGTAAGCACTATGCTACTGTTTTTCCATCGAAATTTCCAACCATGCAAACGTTTAAACGTCAACTTCGTTTTCACAAGTGTCTGTGCCGATCACCTTTTTTCTTCTAAGTGACGTGTAGTAGGAGATATTTGAGAGCTGATTTACCAAATAAGCGCGGGGAAACAAGTTCCATGGTGTTTCCAGGTTTGCGATCACACTAACTTTCTGCCTTAAATCACTGCTAAATTGCTTTTTTGATGTTGTAACTCTTCCAAATTGGTGGGACTTTTTAGGAGGTCGAGTCTTCATTTTACATTGATTTCCACGCAGCCACTATGAATTTATAACAATGTGTAGATTTTTCCGAAATTATACAACGCACATAATTAACTTGAGCACCACTCAAAACGAAAGAGCTGATTATTTACAGTGAGAAATTTCTGCGAACGTTTGCCCTCATCATAAGTCTAGCTATATTTATAAAGTCTGACACTGTACTAATCAATCCAATCGAGCTATGGCTTTGTGTAAACAAACAACCAATAGCTCTACAGGTGTAGCAATAAGTTTTTTCCCTCAATCACTATTTATTTTTGAATAGCAGAGAATAATAGTTCTCAAATTAACAATGAGCTAAAGGCAAAGAAATCATGCAACTTTTTCAAATATATAATTATTCCCAAAGTCAACTATCTATTAAACTCGGCATGCTTCAGCATTTCCTTGTTTTCTTCTTGATCCAGAAGCGAGGTTTTATGATGATATTTACTCATACATCTGACGATTCGGTAGTCTTGCTCTTCAAGGTCTGAAAAATCAGGATGCTTACAATCCAGTGAGTCAACACCTCTACTGAAGCATACTTTGAGCCTTCTATGAGTAACTACACAGCGCATGACAAGTGTTTCGGCATTTCATCCTCGTCAGTTGCACGGTGCCTTTCGATTAGCCAGCTCTCTGCGCAGAGTGTGTCCCCTATATGAAGGAACCGGTGCCGATAATATTTACAGTTGCTGCTTTGTTATAATATTTGTGATAAAATCAGCCAACGAGCAGTCTTATGTCTCTGAAACACATGTCTTGCACTGTATAAGTGTCATAACAGATCCCCTGAAAAGCCCAATACATGTTATAAGACTATATTGTTTGAGCGAACTCACAAAAATAGTCGAAGAGAAAAGCAAGGGAAGAGATAGAGCTCAATTACAGAAAACATAAATTGAGGATAACGTTCAGACCGAACAGCTCATTTTCCTAGAATGGTTGATGAGCCAAATAGCTTGCAAATATCTTCGGAAAGAAGATAACTTCACTGCAACTTGATAGGGGTGGAATGAAGTACAAAACTGCCTGCGGTCTAAACGTATTCTGATCATCCATGCGCTTATTGGGTGTTTGAACAACGTTGATATCATGGTCTTGAAAAAGGTATGCATCAACAATGGTGACCTGGCAGCCATCAACCCTTTCAGCAAAAGGTGGCTTGCGCGAGGTCCACCATTGTTCAGATGATAAGCGCCATTGTACCTCCTCCTTACTAAATGTACTGAAGTTCGATCACTTTTTTACAGGATTAAAGCATGAATGTTTTCTGATAAATATCGCACTTCCGGTAGTTGCATATGCAAGATTTTGAACCGCGAGCGAAATAAGATCAATGCGGTGGGAATTGTTCAAGTTTTTTTGATTTCAACATCGTATCTGAATTTTCTTTGAGTGATACACTTTCTTACTTAATTTCTTTTGGACCCCTGGTCTTCGGTATGGCATATCAATTGAGCCACATTATAATAACTACTTATTTCGTTTGTTAATTGGCTCGCTGACGAAGACAGCAAAAGGTCATGTTATTCCACATAGTTACTTCATCTTTGGGAGTCCTAGAAAATTAATAGGTACCGACTCGGATCTGACTTTTAGTGCCATTAGAAACCTTTGTATCAATCAAACAATGTGATGGCTCAGCAAGGGCTCAGAAGTCGTTGTTATCAAAATGTTGTAGTGAGACAGGATATAAGTCACTTCCACAAGGTGAATAAAAAGTTCTGATGAACTTTGTATTTTATAAATTCTATCATTGATATGACAGTTTTCTTTTTGTATTGATAATTTTATCGAAAATATCTGCTCATTTTGGTTCGAGGCTTATTTTTATTTCATTGTCTATCTGAGCTGTGATTCAAAAAGAAACGTATCCCAGTAGTTGAGTTGCACCAGACGGGAATGAAAATTATCGATGGTGCTAAATCGAGTGGTTTCAAACCAGCAAGTGCCTACCAGAGTAATGAAGCATTTTTAAAAAAACTGAAGGAATTGAGGACCATCCTCGAATGGGTCGTCCAACCACTTTGTCTAGTCCGAGAATCATCCAGAAGATTTAGCGGCCATGTTCAACGAAATCCGGTACTCTCAGTGCACAAAATGACTCAGGAAGCTCGGGATCAACGGTGGAGTGTTTGAAAATTGCCAAAAATAAACAAACTGCTTAACTACACGACCTCTCACGCTCACTTCCTTGGAGAAAAAATGAAAAAGAACGGTTTTCTAAATTCTGTCCGAATGATTCATTTGATCGCTAGTGCTAGTTTGTCAAAGGTGCTTTCGCAAATAAGAAACGTTACTATTCACGGTCGAACCACTCCACAATGGCCACAATCAACGTCTACATTTCAAGAAGGTTCAGCAAAAGTCTACAGTAGCAAAACCATAGGCCGCAGTCATTTTTCGGTTTCTGTGATAGTCTGGGTCGGCATTTGCGTGACCAGACATATACCGCTAGTTTTCATCAACGAACACGTTAAAATCAGCGCTGCTAGCTATCAGCAGCAAGTCCTACGGAGGTACTGGAGCCTTGAAGTGCTCAACATTTTGATGCCGACGGATTAACGCTTCAGCGAAATTGGACTTTTGCGTATTCGCTCCGTTCAGTGATTGCCATCTGTCAGGAGCTGTTTCCAGGCTTTTGGGGCAAACACCTTTGACCTTCGAAGTCGCCGAAATTTGACCTCAGATTACTCCGTGATCCATATTGGAAAATGTCCCGTTTATTCGTTACACTGCCGTAGACGAGCTCAAAACTGCTTTGATGAGCTCTTGGGGTAAAATTATTGGAAAATGTGTGCGCATCCAAAATAACTTAAAAAGATAGAATGCTTAAAGCCTAAGCGAGGCTGGTACTCCATGGCGATACACCGGTGTTTCGGAGGTCTCGCCCTCCTCGTCAGTGACTCACGCTCCAAATTAAGCCATACATTGTAGCAAGGAAGAAGGTGTATGTGGCGACGGCACACAGTACAATGAGACTGGTCCATCACCACTTCTCAGTCGATGGATCTCGGCTGATGGAACAAAGCTGATTCATGGCACTGACTATTTTTCAAAACTCGCAATAAACTATAAAAACCACTGTCATTGTATATTGTGCCGTCATCACATACGCCTCTCCTCTTTGCTACAAGGCAGGGCTTAATGTGGGCGTGAGTCACTGACGAGGAGGGCGAGACCTCCGAAACACCGGTGTATGGCCCTGGCGTACCAGCCTCGCTTAGGCTTTGAGCATTCTTTTTTTGAAATTATTTTGAATGCTTATTGCGAGGTTTTGAAAACAGCCGATTCCACGGATCAATTGTGTGAGCATCGTTGGAGTTCGTAGGCGACTGTGTAAATGCAAAGTAGCCAAAAAGCCAATCTTGAGAATTTTTTATGGTTTTTTATTTCGTGTTATAATTATTGATCTAACGGGCATGATTATCCCTTTAGTTGAATGAATTCACTTGTTTATGCGGTATTCTGCCACGCGGATTAATTTATTAGAAATAACAGCCAGAATAAATCGCTTAATAGAAAACAACCTGAAATAAACAATAATTACATATAATACATTCATATCCGCCAACCAATCCAATTGGCGGTTCAAAGGGCATATTACGCAACAGTCGTTAATTCAATACATTGTAGTAGCTCGGCTAGTAGCTATATCGTAACATGAGTAGTATGTCAGCGTGGGTCAAATACATGAGGGCAAAGAGGGAGATTCGATTGTAGTCTATTAAAAAGGCTTGCAAACGTCAATCAGGAGACGGAGGAACCAGGGAGGCTATCGTGGTCGCCTCGGAATTACGAAACCCCAGGGCGGAGTGCCGGGTCGACGATGTGTGAGTATTATAGTCGTCATAAGTCATATAAGTCTCACACTGTATGTTCGAGATCGTCTCACGAGTCCGCTTCCCATCCAAGGGGTGAGTCGCCCACGACCCCCACCACTGGGCTCGTCTCCGTGACCTGGGTTTGCAATTACAATCTCTAGTGCAACATCGAGCAATCAATCATCAAGTGAAAGGTGGTGAAAATAATTACGTCTTATGGACAAAGTCAGCAATCAGCAACTGAACTGGGCCACATCGAGTCATAAACAATAATCGTAGGCGATCGATAAGCTAAAGGGAGAAGGAAACGAATACGAAGACGAAAGGTAACCCGGCGGCCGCACGGACTAGTTGAAGGCGCTCGACTCTCGTCGTCGTCCGCCCATGGCCTGCGTACCTCCAGTCCATGCTGCGCACCAGTCCTCCCGTAGCGCAACCGCCGCCACTCGCGTCCAAGTTTACCTTAACAATCGAACTCATTATGTTATCACTCATATAGAAAGATAATATAAAAATAGCAATGAATGCTGCATGAGTTACTATACTTGTGTTGTGCATAATTAATGCCTTTTTTCATCCGAGTAAGCTTGGTGGTATGTTCATTACACGTGATGTCGCAAAGTTTCGCATGAAATATGGATAAGAGAAACAAAAGTATTTTCTTGCTTAAACGGGAATGTCCTTGCGAACCGGAGCACTTGATGAAGCAGTGGAGAAATTCACTTCGTATTTCAAACGTTGCAAAATTTCTTGGTGTTCTCGAATCATTGTAAATATCTGTAGCCCACGGGAAGAAGTTCCACCTCAGGTGTAGAATAACAGAGTGCCCCTGCACTTGAACCTCGATTTTCTTATACTAACTCATTGATACTGCCAACGCTTATTTTTTGCGGTGGGCGCGTGGGAGTGACGTTCCATTTTATGACGGCTATGGTATTATCGGTTATCGATAGTAGACGTGGAATTCTGGACGCCATTGAGAAATCAAAAAAATATGTCAGAATCTATCTGGTAGCTGATGAAACTTTGAAAAAGTGCATCCACGTTTTTTTTCCAAAGGATTCAAACACGATTTGAATAAGAGAAGTGATCCTAGAAAACTGGTAGTTTTTTGATGACTAGACACAAGGTTGTTAACAAGAAGATTCATTAAAGACAATACTGGCCGAAGTTTTGATGGTTTCGCTCTCTCCATAGCCTAGAAGGGTCAAATTGATATTTCATCTACTCAGTCACGTACATTCACGAAATCAGCACAAATCATCTGGTCCATGAGTTTCGTTCGCGTAGTGAATCCTTTTTTTTAGGCAGGCACTTGTTGCAATCTTTTGAGCAGTCACCGTAAAATTGTAATTTTAGACAAGTCTGTCGTCACTGAAATTGTGATATAAATGTGTGCTAGATAGAATTCCATGATCTTAGTCTTTTTTTCCAAAAACCAAACGGAGGCGCTTCACTAAATGTAATTCATAACAGCCGGGGTCCATTTAAGCTAAAATATAGCCTCTCATTTCTTCCACAACACTTGCGATAACAATACTTACCGCTGCTGGATTAGTCATTGATATATATTCCAGATTTTGTATCTGAAACACCTCCTTTCAGTCTGGCGTGTTGAGACTAATGGCTTACGCAGTAACGCTACATTATTTAACCAAATTAGAACACTGTCTAAGAATCGATTGATTCATTAGAGCTGTAAATAGCGCTGAGTTGCTTATGTGAGGAATACACTTGCTCATCCGTATAGAGGCATCGCTCACGCTGCTTGTGACTTTCACACAGTTCAAAAAAAAACGTTATTCATCGTACTGACTCCTAGACCAAGACACATATCGACAAAATATTCGTTAGTCAAAGCTCAATCTAGTGTGAATAGCCCGTTTGGAACTAGCTCTTTTTTTATGTATAGGGTCCCTTTTAGAGTCGATCAAAAAGCATCACTTTACTGAGGTAGCCAAGGTCAAATCTGCTCCACCTGGTTGATGCTTGACTTGCTGAGACCAAACTGCCCTCTGCAGAGGGCAATGATCGCTGCGTCGCGCGCCATATAGCGTCAACGGCACTCAGTTTGTATTGGAAAACGCAGTAACGAATATATGGAAATTTATGTGGAACATTGAAGCTGCATGGAGGCATCGTCGTGATCAAATAGTGGAATTCCATTAGAAAGGTCTCGACAAGGATAATTGTAGAAGCAGCGCCTATGAGCTGAAAAATCTCTCATGTTTCAACGAGAAAACCATATACTCTCGAAAAAGAACTTATTTCCAGCTTCATATAACACTCGCTACTTTCTTCCAAACCATGATTTTGTGGTCATTCCATAGCTTTAAAATGCTGAATTCAATACTGAGCTTGCCTTTTGGCTTCATAGTACGTTTTAGCGACGCAAAGAGAATGACGTATTGCGTTCGCAGCGCCTTATCAACTTTACAGCGATTTTTTCGTATTATGTAGTAATCTTTTGATTCTAAGCAAACTTTGTGACTACGTTAAGCATAATAGTACTGAAAGGACTTCTGAAAACGTTGGCTAAATGAACGATTGCCTATGTGCCTTACAAATCTCCGCTTTTCATTGCTCAATATCTGGAGTGCGCTCATGTTTTTTTCCACCTTTTCTCAAAAAAGGCTTCTTAGACTATTAGCACGGTGGCTAGCTAATCGTGGAAAAGCTCGCCTTCTGACACCTGTCAGTCATCACCGTAGGTCCTCAAACTTGGGATAATTTAATTTCAAGTAGACAGGATATCGCAGCAATAGCAAAGTAACAATATCACTGGCCGTACGGAAAATTAGATTAACAATAGGCGATCTGTACTTGGAAATATTAGAGAAGAACAATTGCATAAAGAGTTAGGAGCAGACCTCTGCATTATATAAGCGATGTGTAATGAGAAGCAAGTGACCTGTAGAGGCGAACCACTGCCCAAATTGTATGTGATGAGTTGAGAGCCAATTTGTTGGACGTAAGCATATGAGCAATTACTGCGCAAGAATTTGAGAGTTTGCAAGAGTGAGATCGTGCAGAGTTTTCGTAGAGAAGGGGTAATGTTATATGAGGATCGACGTTAACTTGGATGTGTGCCGATGAGAATTGTGAGACAGAGGTACAGAGATAAAACTGAGTAGTTAACATTATCTTGGGTTGTGCTACTCAACGCTTAAGCGAGCGGTGAAGATCTAGCAGAAGAAGCGATATGAAAGGGTGATAGCGATTCTTCCGCCCGCGTCGTCTGTAGGCACAATTCTTTAGCAGTCATCTTGCACGTGTTAGCCTATGAGAAGCTTACAAGTAAAGTACAGGCTAGGTGGGAGGCAAAACTACACCAGCTGCCATGACTCGCTGCCCATGCAACGAGGATAAGTTGATTATCTATGAGTAACAATTCAAAAGTTCAACTTTTGTGAACCTCGGCATAATTAATTAATATATTGAAATCGAGAAAACTTATCTTGATTAGCTGACGCGGGGTTGGTAAAGTAGTCGTAGTAATTCGGCTGACGTTTCGGCGACCTGCTTTCTTTAGAGCCTGGGCGTATGTAGTATTGGTCTACATAGTATTAGTCTAGGTACTCTATTTATCTATTAGTAGTTTATGAGCTATGAAATTATATGCAATAGAATCAAACGTAGATTAACTTGAGAAATGCTAATTTCAATATTGTGCTTGGCTTATAAAAAGATTTTCATTCTATGATCTAGCGACAAAACGTGATCATACATGCTTTTGGAAAAATTAGCCTATCGTTCGATTTTTTGGCTCTTGAACAATTAAATTTGAATCCAGAAAAACTTTGTCGCACAAAAAGTAGAGTGCTAGTGCAGAGATTTGTATAGATGTATTTTTAGTAGAGAGATCACCTACTCGTAACAAAAGTCTCTACTTTTAATACGAAAGCTACATACATGGGATGATAATGCAATTTTAGCTGTCTTTTCACATATCTCTCAACGATATTGTAACAGTGTATTTCTAAAATACACTTTCCACATTTTCTTTACCAATATATTCAGACATTTCACTGATGTTGCAGAACTTTTTCTCTAAATATTTATTGGAAAGTCGGAGAGTTGCATAATCAACATCGGTCACCATCAATTTGCCCTAAAAAATCACCACAGGTCAACAATTAATGCACATTAGGGCTCCTAATCATTGATAAAGGTTCCAACAATGAACTAAGAGAACACCTATAAAACGATTAAGCAGTCTTTTTTTTATAATTTAGTGAGGTTCCAGCTCCAGTAGTATAGATAATTGAAAGTTTTTAAGAGCTTTTGATGAAGTGATTTAAGTAGTGAACACTCCCATCCTTGCCAAAGCATTCCCTGTTTTCTAATATCTAACCACTGTGATGGTTTCGCGTTTTGTACGGAATGAGGGAGTATCATTGCATCGTTTATATCTCATTGCATATCAAATCTGAAGAACGGATGTCTTAATAATATAACATGTTTTTGAGCCGTTTATGAGGTCAAAGTGCTGGGCAGGCTCCTGTGTCGTCCTCCAGAACTCTTCAATAGCACAGTTCATCGGTTCAGCTGTTCTTTTGATGCTAACTACTCTATGAAGGAATCGAAACCGAGAAATAAATCACAGCAGGTCAGGTGATAGAATCCCTTGACACTGCAGTAACTAGCCGTCGAGCATGTGGCTGATAAAATGAATTATACTTCTCCATTCAATCGCTTTCTTATAGACCTCGCCCAGAACTGAGAGACTGTGCTACTGCAGTGTCCTGGAGGGCGAAACAGGCGCCTGTCTAGCACTTAGATCGTACATTCGGCTCAAAAACATGTTATGTTATTATTAGACTATTACTGTTTTGTGTGAGATTTGAAGAAAAGCTGTCGGATGGAGAGATATGATGTCTTGGTATTCGGTTCTAGATACAAAATGATAATGGTTTGGTCACTTGACTGATTATTCATCTGTTGCAATCTATCATTGGGAGTTATTGCTTACATAACAGAAGAACGATATACATGATTGAAATATGAATAAATATGAATATGTTTACATAGCAATGTTCAGCAACAATTCGAAATTCCGACTTTCTAACCTCGGAAATAATAATTGATCTATTCAAATCGCAAAAACTTATGTTGATTTGCTGACGAGGTTGGTAGTAGCGATAGCAGTAGTGGTTCGACCGACGTTTCAGCGTCTCTCCTTCTTTAGAGCCTGGACGTAAGTTGTTTTAGAGTATTTGAATGATTCCGAGAATTCTTCTCATACCGTTTAATTTACGTCAAAAGATCAAAAGAAGAAAGAGCACGAGGTCTCGTGTGATAGTGGTTCGTCCTTCCGCTTGACTTTTGGATTTCTAGGAATTGTCTAGAACGCCTCAAGAGTTTTGCACGTTGATGTTTCTGATACCTGCGCTAGGATTTTGACAGTCACATCAAAATCATTATGCTACGCTCTTCTACCTAGAGGCTTGCTTTTATCGATATCAAATTAACTATGTAGATGTTCTTTTGTCCGAATGAAAAGTGGCCTACCCGTTTCGCCCAAATAATTTTGCCCGCTACGAGAAATACCCATTTCCAATGGCTACATAACATTAACACTCGTGTAAACAGAACTAAGCGCAGTACTCCACACCTAAACTAAATCCCTTTTGAATTTCCATTCATATCAAATGATTTAGTAGCGCGGTCAAGAGGTGCTTAGAAAGATGTGGGCTTGTAAAGTCTGTGGCAGTTATTGAACTTCCACCTCCCATCCTGCGCCATCAGCTGATCCGCAATAGGCTCTACGATCAATTGTGCAGCACAGAAGACTATATAATTTGCCCCAAAGGAAGGGAAGGAAATTGTATGAGATGTGGCGCAGCATATTCAATAACATGTAAGATATGCGTGGAAGAATATATGAGCAAAACGGGCATACCACTTTTCATCCACATAAAAGAACATCTACATAGGAAATCTAATATCTAAAAGCGCAAGCCTCCAGGTTTACCTAGGGCAGAAAGCACAGCAATAATGATTTTGATGTGAATGTCACAATTTTAACTCAAGAAATCTAAAATATCAACAAGCAATTCTAGTAGAATACAAAACTTAACGAAGACAATTGCTTCACGTCGCACACGATCCGCTCCGCTCTCATTTATTTTTCGACCTAATTAGGCGGTATAAAAAGATCTCCAAATTTAAAGTCTGAAACAACGTGCGTCCGGAATCTGAAGAAGACGGGTAGCTAAAATCTGGGCCGAACTACTACTGCTATTACTATTTCATACCTCGCGCAAATCGAGCGGTCTTCACGATTCACATATGTTTCGGTACCAGTTCGAAATATAACTTCTTTGTAAAAAAGAGGTCTTTCTTCCAGAATTGTGGAGTTTTGGAGGAAGCATCGCGTTGTTTCAACTGAAAATAGCTCTGTTAAAGTCTCTCTTAGTATATTATATCTTTTCTTGATTAAAAATCTCCAATCAACTGTGATAAACAATCTCAATTTGATTAGAAAACTACCACATTGTCATTGTAGGTCGCCGCATGATCGCACCGCTTGCCGCATGAGAAATCGACGTACGACTCAACGAATTAGCATGCAGTTACTGCATTTATGATGAGATTTTCTTGTAGCCCTAGGTTTTTGCGAATGTGATAGCATACTTTGCGCCTTTCATGAGGTCTGGTGCGGCACTTAAACAATACCAGACTGCACGATGCCTTTCGGTTCAGCCGACCCCTTGCAGAGGATATACTCACTTATAAGAGAATCGACGCTGAACTACTTAAATTACCGTAATGACCACAGACAAGCGCTTATGGACTGGTAGAATGGATTACACCTTTACTTCCGACCTTTTATATGGACGTCGCTCAATAACAATAATAATTTGATGATATGTTAACATGTTTCAAGCCTAGTTTTTGTAAATGTGGATATCAATATAAATCACTAAGAAATAAAATAGTATAGTAGAATAATCAAGAATCTCATAGAGTTGCAAGATGGAGTCAAAATTCCCAGCTGATGCGACAATCACTTAGAGCTGACGAAACACCACTGTACCATGATTATCCTTATGTGAGCGCATCAGCACTCAATTAGCCATAGTAGGTGAGACCTACTTTATAGCAAATATGGAGAGACGATGTTCATGATGATAGCACATGATAATGTGTTATTACCATTTTTTCAGTGATGTAGAGAATATGTAGAAATCCATCTAATCGGATGTTTTTAAGCCTCTCTATAACCATTCGATATACTCTGTCAACCTCGTTGGAGCTTTAAACATTATAATTCCAAAAAAGAATGATTTAAGCTCAAAAACGAGGTTGTTACGCCAGGGTCATACACCGGTGTTTCGGAGGTACGTCCTCCTCGTCAGTGACCCCCGCCCCACATTCAGCCCTGCATTGAAGCAAGGAGGGAGGCGTATGTGGTCTTTTTTCTTTTTTCTTCATTCTTCAAATCATTCTTTTTTGGAATTATATTGAATGTTTTCTGCGGGTTTTAAAAACAGTCGATCTTTTGATTTAGTTTTGATCTAACAGCAAAAAAAACCCATCGACTGAGGGGTGGTGATGGACCAGTGTCATTGTACACTGTTCCATCACCATATACGCCTCCCTCCTTGCTTCAATGCAGGGCTGAATGTGGGGCGGGGATCACTGACGAGGAGGACGTACCTCCGAAACACCGTGTATGACCCTGGCGTAACAACCTCGTTTTTGAGCTTAAATCATTCTTTTTTGGAATTATATTGAATGTTTTTTGCGGGGTTTCAAAAACAGTCGATCTTTTGATTTAGCTTTAAACATTCTCAAGCCTCGGTAAGACTTTGAACATTCACACATGTGCTATCACAATGAACAATGTCTCCCATCCCTGCTATAAATTAGGGTTCAGTGTGGGACGTTGGCCACTGATGAAGAGGGTAACACCTCCGAACCGTAAGTACGACTCTGACAATAACAACCTTGGTAAGGCTCTAAACATTCTCACAGACTACACTGAAAGTTTATAGAGAAGTTTACAAGCAGTTAATGAGATGGATTCTTGAATAAGGCATGAAATCGTCAGAATAGTTACTAAATATTACCATGAAGTTTATAGATGTGGAGTAGACAAAATTGAGAAGACTTACTCATTTGGCGAGTATGGGTGGAAAAGAAAACATCTTAAAGTTTTAAAGATTTTCTCAACAAGCTGAGCAATCACGTAATATTGCGGCATACACAAAAGAAAAAGAAGAGTTGGATGATCTTTCGTAGATTTAACGATAAACTTACATCGTTTGTTTATACAATTGAACTTTGGTGTGATGCAGCAGTAACCATATGTCCGAGGACAAATATCAATGGCTGCTTGTACCAGATCTGGATCCAAATTGTTTCCAAGCGGAGATTTCTAATTTGTAGAGGGAAATATGTTGATGCAAACAAATCAGAAGAATCCATTAAGATTTTTTCAACCATTACCAGTAACAGCGCTGATGCGAACATTTTGACCATCAGCCGACATGTGTAATAAGCGATAGGCGCGAATTGATCTCTTAAAGGGAGAAACGGCTCGTCCAGCGAGTTCATATTTTTACAGGCAGCATTTGTGGGTCCTTAAAGGATATCACAAATTGCAGGCAGGTTTCCTTCAGGAGCGCAGTATTCATCTGCTTTATTCTGCTATTAAGTAGGTTACTTGGTGTTATAATTCGTACAACTACGGTGATTGCTTTTTATCACAAGTATAGCTGTATTTACAAAATTAGACGTTCAGCGAACCAATCCAATAGAACCGTGATATTCCGAAGGCATGATAGATCAGATAATGAGCTCTACAGGTGAACCAATTAGTTTTTTTTCCAATCGATTAGTTTCTGTCAAAAAGGGACATCACGGCAGTCATTAAAACTGATAAGCCAAAGACAAGATATTGTATAGCTTGTTGAATATTTACCCATGTAATCCTTCCCTAAATTCTAGTTTTTTCTAGTTTTTCTTCTCCTATTCTAAACCTGTCTAGGGGCTGCTGTTGGGCTCTATTTGGGTCGAGGTAACCTCTGGTGCATGTAAACAACGAGAGAAACAGAGAAGAGTTTAATACACAATAACTGATTGTGAACGATGTTCACATCAACAGGCTCATTTTCCTAGCATTGCTAATGACCCACCTAATTTGTAGAGCATCTTCGAAAAGAAGAAAATTGTATCTGCAAATTTTAGTGGCGAAGTGAAGTTTACAAAATGCTTACGGTCCAGACCTGTAGTGATCGTCTACACCGTTGGGTTATTGTAGGACAACGTCAAGGTGGTGATCAACGCAGTTCATTCAAGCAATTGTTATTCACGCCAGTTCAACTGTTATTCAAGTAATATGTGTCACTGCAATATTTACCAGACGCTTCCAAGTTCAATCACATTTTAAGCAAGTCAAAGTAGCTTCAATGCGACTTTCTGTAGGTATCGCGATTTGCGTATACAGATGCAAAGAACTCGGACCAATAGCTAGGAGTAAAACTGGATCACTGCGGTTCAGATTCATTGACCCTTTGGTGGCCAAGTCCACCAAAATGGTGTATTAGTCTTTTCGTGGCTTTTTCGTCAAGCACAGTTTTTCACAAGACTTTCAGTAGTCGTTCAATAGCTGAGGAAATTGCGATTCTAACGGTTGGCTTAACTTTGATGAGGATCTCTTGGTGGGCTGTAGCAACAAAAAGAGAATTATGCCTTGCGTCTGCAATGCAGATTGTTCTTGCAGTCGTGTTTACTTGATTTTTCATCAGGCAGATTTTTTTCACCAGAGTTGCAGCAGTCATCCGATAACCTAAGAAACGGCTATTTTAGGACAAGGTTGGTTTCCAGAAGGATCTTTTTAATGCGCTGTAGCATGACGAAAAGAAAATAACTTTTCATACTCGGCGCGTATTTTTTATTCGGCCGGGGTTTGAACTTAGCTTTTTACCACATATCTAACGATTATAACAATCATTCGAGAGCTAAATTTTACCGGTTTTGAGCTTGATTCCGGTTGTGAGAAGATCTTTTTAGAGCACTGAAGGGTTTGAAAAAAAAGGTTTTATCGTACTCGAAATTATTAGCTCTTTGATCCAACTTCACAGCTAGTATACAGAGTCGTAAAAAATAAGAATGAAATGTTGACATTTTTAAAACGATAGAAAAGGTCTTCTTCACCAACATGTGAGACGTATAAATTTTTTCGAAACGGCAAAAAACTTCTGAATAAATAATGAAAATCTCGCCCCCTTGGAGTGGCAACTGAAATTATTGCGCAGCGTGATTTGAAAAGCGCAATTCTCGTTGCTTGCCAAAGAACTTCTCTCCGTTTCTAAAATAACTTAACATTTCTTGCAAATTTCTAGCACAACACGATTTCCCCAAACGATCATATGCCTTCAATGTATGTATCTTTTATGTGCGGGAAACCCGGTACTTTTCCCCTCGGCAATCACTTTATAGATATTTTAAGGAGTTCTTTCTGCTGCATAAAGATTCTTATCCACACTTAGTGGACATCCGAAAACTCAAATATTGGGTACCTTGAAAATGTACGTGTTTTTAAAAAGACTTTTTTTTACAGCGATGCAACAGTGAAAATAAAGTTGCGTTTTACAACGTGACGCCCCTTATCGCGCGAACCTACTTATCTATAGATTTTTTCGCCGTTTCATAGAGCTTTTGATTTTTCTTTGTTATAATGAAAAAGTGACTAAGTTCTATCGTTCTATTAACCCAGACTTTACACCGCATTTCATGTTACTAAATGAAACCCGTTATTAGGCCTCAGCTATGTACGAATTGCCTATGAGCGTGTAGAGGAAATCATGTAGTATCATACTCATGCGTTTCGTATGCAGTTTTTTCAAAACGGAGAAAGAACTAATTTGATAGCAAAAATTGCACGTCACATGAGAATGGCGACTCGCGATCGATACGCTATACTGACACACACTAACCGACAAAAGTATGCGAAGAATGCGAAAGCCAGTTATCTTCTGACTGCCACAGCGTTTCAAATGAATTTTCTTGTAAACGATGTGCACCATTGAAATCAGCAAGATTTAGACTTTCCAATGGCATTGAATATTTAGCGAAAAAGCTCCGTCTAGCAATTAGCAAGCTGAGTGTGAAACATCATATTATTTTTGCTGCTATAACGGATTTCGGTTTCTGCATCATCCGTGGGCGGTCGCTTGATTTTCTTTCCTACCTCAGCTTTTGATTTCGGCCTAACACCATCTCTGAATCAACTATAAGGAAGCCCGGCCGAAGATCCGTCACCGAAATCCATTCTTTGGAAACGACATTATGAAGACCTGAAGAAGCCCTTGCAAGGTTACGTCAGAAAACCAAGGAATGCTATATGCACAATTAACAATATACCATTTGGAATATTTGCTGGGGTCCGTACAACTAGTGAAGACGGACCACTCAAGTATCAAGTATCAAGTAAGTAAGCTATAACGCACGAAAAATCTTTTCAAAAAAGTGTAACATTGAAATTGTTGGGATTTAGCCCCGTATGAGTACAGAAACTCTAAAAAAATGCAGAAAACGCGTCGTCCTTGGCGTCGGGGTTTAAAAATGATTACTGGTAATGGAAAAGTGACCGAAAGCTCTGCGAGTGGAATGTAATCTTTTTCTCACTTTGACACCATCCTAAGAAGATGAGAACACAAAACCTGTGTCAGAATCTGTAAGATTTATGCTGTCAAATAGCTGCGAAATGCTTGATGAACAGCCATCTACAGACCCTAGCTGGGTCAATAAAGCAAATTGGGCGTATATATAATTTTATCTTTGCTGCTATGTTGTGAAAAAAATTTCAGGAACCAAACACAGTATTGAAATAGCCGAAAGTCGAGCCTTTGAATAACCATTGAAATTCTGAGAAAAAAATCTCTATCGCGAAAAAGGCCCTTAAAATGACGAAAATTAAAATGAACCTTATAGTCCGGAAATGGTTGACATAGTAAGGTTCTAACAGATTAGATATCTCGTCACATGTCTCTCCACGGCAATTCGATTTCTCGAACACTGTGTCGTTGAAGATGCTTCTCACAAACTTTTCAGCTATTTTTTGAGATGATTGCTTTTCGATAATCTCCAGCAGTGGACAAGCTTCATATGTGCCTAAATGGCGTGCCTAGAAGAATCGCTGCACATGGCACATGGTCCAGCACAATTCATGTGTGGCTAGCATTTGGTCATTGCTCAGTATGTTTTTCTTAGAGGCCCAATTGATCGAATTGATGTGCTTGATTTTTGGCCGGTTGACACATAGTCTGACCTTTTTGGCTGTAAGTGAAACTCATCATCGCACTTCAGTCCTCATTCCAAGTTGGCAGTTAACCTGGTATTCTATTCTAAGCTGAACTGTCGCAGGGTATTATCGACTGATTCTCAAAACCTGCAAAATTTCAATATTTCCATAGCAGTTTATATGAATGACTGCTATTTTTCTCACTGTATATATCTATGAATACTAAAGTTATCTACTTACAGAAAATTATAATAGTTATTAAGTAGATAGTGAGTCATAGTAGCCTCTTCGAGCTTCCCATACTAGCCATTCGGCTACAGCATCTCACACAATCAGCCGCTGTGTTCGTGCAAGCGGCAAGTGTTTCGCGCACAGATGGCCAGTGTTGTGCGGGTGAACCATTCAGAACGTAATGAATGATTCTTTGGAAAGACGTGATCTCACAGTAATCGACCAGTGTTGTACTGGCAAATAATTCATAGGTTATAGCAAACGAGAATCTTGGAAATCGTCACACCCTTAGGGAGTGCCATTCGACTATGGACGCCACTTCGAACTCGGCTGCAACTTCCATCCCTCTTGACTCGTACCTCATCTCTGATATAAAAGCTTGCTCCTTATTACACTTTACATGATCAATGTAGAAGCTTATCCTCATTATACTTCACATCAAGAATAGAAAATCTTACTCTCCATTAACTCCACATCTATAATTTACTTGCTCCTCATTACAATTACATTTGTAGTACAGAGTCTTGCTTTCCATTATTACATATGTAAGGTAGAGGCCTGCCCATCGTCACACTTCACATCTGTAACACAGAATCTTTCTCCCCAGTACACTTTACATGTATGATACAGATGCTTACTCCTCAATACTCAAATGATTGGTCATCTCTCATAGTTTCCAACTATTGATTGCATAGCCTTTACCCAAGTCCTCTGTAAGTCTATCGACATCTCTGCCTTGCAATGAATTTTACCTGCGATGAGTAGAAAAGCGAACTCAAGGGTTTCTAAGCTTTAAAAATTTGAATTTCGTTTCTCTAGAACGAGAATAGCCCATAGTCCTGTGATTTAAATGGTTGTTATTCGTAAGCGAGTCTTATCCAATGTTGAATGGTAAAAATGTTCTCTTACGAGTGCGTAATGAAATCAGTTGTTTTGCAGAAATTTCTACCTGATTTTGTGCGCGAATCACTGTAATGTCCTCACCAAGCAAACTGCGGGACGGTGTTCCACGCAGTCGTTCTTCTTATCTTGTGAAGAACATCGGCAAGGTGGCAACCTCTATGCAGTATTTTTGATTTGTTAAAGTCATTACCTTTTCTTCTAGGAGCGTATCATTTTGTTACTCGCAAGCGTTCCTGCCTGCGCGGCTCGCTGAGTTTGAAGACGAAGACACCGAAAAATGTGCCAATTCTGAGCTTTTATATGAACCTTATGCTCGCTAAATCATAAAAAATCCTCTTACTTTTACTTTTTCTAACCAAGGATAGGTTAGAGTGAATGCGTTTTGGTCACTTTAGCTTGAAAGTTCACAGCATAATGTTGTGGTGTTCTTTTATGATTCAGCTAACATAAAACTGATGGAAAACGTGCCTCGGTGGTTTAGTGGTAGTATCGCATCCACGGTATGGATGAAATGAGGTTCGATTCCAGCCCGAGGCCGTGTTTTTGCTCACCACTCAATTCTACTACTATATACTGATACAAAATTTTCATTCCATCTTTGTCTTTACCAACAGCGATTGATTCGAAGAGGAAATGGCCGAAACGTCAGCCGAATGAAGCCTCTATATCAGCTTCGTCTCACTAAATCATGAATAATATCGAGTATTCCTTTTGTGGTTCAATGGAAAGCTCTTCAAGAATTGTTTTGCTATTTGCTAGCTATTCTGCACCTAATGTCACATGATGGATTGCCGATAACGAAGAGAAGCAATGACTATCAATGAAAATCACCATCAAACAACATCCGTCTTGCATACAAACACCGTCGAGACAGGCTACTTCATTTGAGCGGTGCTTTGGTAAAATCACATTCAGTTCGGTATGACAACAGAAACCTACATCACATTGATGAAAGACTGCCGAATACGCGACTTGAATTAGTCAGTCTGATGAAGACGAAGGCTTCAAAAGGTTGTCCAGTCGAAAGCTTTTATAAATTTGATCTACAAAAATTTTGCTTCTTGCAGTGCTGTATGGTGTAGCTATGTTTCAAGGGGAGAACAGAGCGGTACCTTGCGAAATATAGTGAGAACAGTGTTCACAGCATGACAATATGTGTTCAACTCCAACTTGAGACTTGAAGTTTTTTACATCACTCAGCCTCTTTGAATATCGCCTCTATACCTTCCCTCGTGTCAGCTAAATCGCAAAAAAAAGTAACCTCTGTGTGGCCATGTTTTTTGTGGAACATTGTCCTGATAACTAGGATTGTAAATGAGGTTATGTTTTACTTAAGCGTCTCATATCAGAGAACATATCATATTTTTTGAGCGCATGTGGCGCAGTGGTTAGAGGTGCCCTGCGTCGCACACGAGGTCACTGGTTCAATCTCGCGCTCATGGCTCACCAAGTCATCCATCCCTCCGGGGTAGGTAAATTGGTACCAGACAGGTCTCAGACTTGTCTGGGAGGATAAGCAGCACTGACTCGGTTCAGCGGGAGGCCACCGCGAGTCATTGTAAAGGCCAGATGTGCATTCAATCACCTCAAACGAAGTTAAAAATTGAAGTTGACATGCATGGCGCATCCCTCAGGGATTGATCAACGCCGAGAGCTTTATCCTTTAGCTTTTATCATATTTTTTGAGTGGAACTAAAACTCGCTACTGTGTTTTCCCCCCTAGGAACTGCCACTTAACAAGAGTGCACTTTGTTTGGCGATGATGAGTGTTTTACTGACAGCGAAGCGTTAAGTCGATTAGTGATGAAGGTTTACAAAGAATTACTAGTAGCAGTGGCATTAACATATCACATATTTGTTGAAAATCTTTATGCAACCGTAGTGTATGAAGAACCACTTATGACTGTGTTTCATACCTTTATTTCGAGTGTTTTTATTAAGACCACGCTCAAATTTCAATACATCCTTTCATTATTATTTAAGCCAACATGTCATGTGGTCTGGTGACACTATGAGTTTTTATATTCATGGAATCTTTTTTTCCGTAATTTTATGACACTATAATTTTTCGCGCATCGTTATGATGTCCAAATAATACTAGCTGCAATAAGTCAGGAGCATGAGCAATTATCCAGCAATGCTTACTGAGAAGTGAAATACGAATGGGGAATTTAGTGATTGTCGGAGGTGTTCATAATGGGATTAGAAGTAGCAGAAATGAGATCAGCCACTACCACTGCGCCATTAGGTTGGTGTGAATGTAACTTCGGTTTCAAACTGTGCTAAAGCGGCAGTGATCTTTAATTTGCTCCAAATGGCCAAGAATGGTTAAATTGTTGACTTTGAGTTTTTCTGCAACATCTCGTATAGTGTAAAGAAGATCAGCTTCGATGACTGCTTTTCCAATAATTTCTGATGATGTTGGTATAGAAGTAACCGCGGTTTATGTAAAGATGCAATTTAATTCCTCTATCATGCCTCTTGAACCACCAATAAACTGAATGTTCGTTACTAGTTTCTAGGTCAAATGCGTTGTTGATGATGTGAGCTGCCTCGATGCTTTACGATTTCATATACTCACGATCAGAAACCGTGATTATTTTTGCACTGACTAATGTCCATTCCGTAGTCTAAGTGAGTTTAAAATAAACACCAAGTGTTACGTCATTAGCAACAAAACATGAAGCGAGAAATGCGCGTGTGTAATGATCTACAATATGAACTTCATTTATTCATGAATCTTTTCCAGTATCAAACGTTGCATTTCAAGAATGCATAAACCACAATAACTTTTCACTATCCCAATATTTCTTTCCTCGAGGTTTTTAGTAATTAATCTATCAATGTCTGTCGGGTAGCTATTTTTGCATAGGTCGAAATAGTTTAGTGAAAGGTGTGGAAGTAAGAGGTACAATACTCATTGACAACTCAAAGTTCAAGAACACTTTATTCAGCAAACAGCTTTAACTGGATGGTGGCTATTCTTCACTATCAAAGAGATATGTTTGTTCAGAACCGCAGAAAACCGCACCACCCTCGTTCCTCACCTGAAGAAAAATGCATTACATAGCTATACAGACTTGAAATCACCCTACCGAAATCCATTGAAGTTTTATTGGGCTGAAATCACTATATCAAACCAATATGTCTACGTGGTTCTTTCGATTACAAGGAAATAGTAAAATATTCGATCTCTACGCAGGACAGGAACTTTTCATGGGATGTAGCCGATCGAAAGTTTCACTCTGGCTAAAGCCGCATATAGCCGCTTTTCGAAAACAGTCCTTTATAACGATGTAAAACCCAAAATAACATTTTTTTTCACAAGCACATATTTCTTGTCGGACAGAGCTCTCTTTTTATAGCTGTTGATCCCCGAATAACTGCTATTTTCCTTCCCCTTCCATGCTTATTCCTATCGCATATCATCAAATAATAAATATTCTAATTGTAGATAATTCAAAAGGTCAGGCAATGAGTCATAGCAACGGTTAGCGACTAGCGCCGGCGGAAGGACTGTTTTTTTGATTGCAGCTGGCATTTCGAAAGCTTTTCCGGCAAGAAGAGACAGAAAAACTCTCGTGCCACTGTCAAAGGGCACGGCTCCGATGGCACTTTATTCGCCTCAAATTCCTTCGTAGTGGTCGCCAGCATCCGATCTCAATGTTTACCTTTTGCTTCATCTTATCCTCTACCTCTACATTGATAATCATAAATTAAAATGATGCTACGCCTCCTCAGTAAGTGGCTAACAAGTCTAATGCACAATGTTCGTAAGCTCTCAGTGGTATTTCACGCGAGTCTCTACTGCCATATCAATCCACTTCTTAATCACTGTGTTAAATTTAACCTCGTCATTAGGCTCCTGCCCATCTGGATGTTGTGAAACTAACTTCGCTTCCTATTACGCCACTCTCCAAAGTGCTCGTACTCGTCACTGTATTGTAATCTCTTGAGTAACTTACTATAATGTTCAATCAGGATTCCATTTATACTATTGTATCTTATTCTAAATCCCCACATCACTTCATAGCAGCAACCCTTCTCGGAGTAACTGTCGCACCTCAGGAGATCATTGTGACTTGCTCTATTTACGTAAATCACTTCAATGAACTGCTTTTCAATACTTGCTATTCTTCGCAAAGTCTTCATCTAACTTGTAGGTACATCAACTGAATATCGTTAGATCTTGCCTTATGTTAAGATATAATATACAAAGTTTAATTATCCAACCTTGAAGATGTCTGATCTACAGCAACAAGGAGCTGAAGTCACGCGTTTCGAAAAATTACAAGGCGAGCAAGCTCTCAGCCAGTACATTTATACACCATTAGTAATTATTCGATAGCGCGAGTTTCAGTGATCCCAACGTTATGTTTGTTTTCCGAAAAGACCGTTTCTATGCAGTGTAGCAGGAAAAATAAGCTTGAAATCGCAGGTGCGCAGTCAAGTGGCCTTTGGTCAGTTCACGGACTGCCAAGTGAGGCAGTTAGGTGAGCTGGACGCGATATCAATCGATCTTCGGCCACTCCTGTAAAAGTGCGATTTTTGTTATCACCTGGGGACTGTTTCTCCGATTCAAAGGAAAAATGGAGAAAACTAACTCTACTACAAAAAGCTTTGAAAACTTTCATTTTGGCTACGAATATGATTAAATCAACCATCATTATAATCACTTTGACGGAATTCAGGAGCACAGAACGTCCTAATTTTTCGCGAGTAGAAAAAAAAAAAGAA